>OMLF01024359.1:5417-16498 GCA_900302615.1 Holocentrus rufus
TATGCCCCATGCAGTGCCAACACCTGACTAATTTCATGCAGCCATTCAAATGACTGCCTCCTTTGGCTCATCTGTGCTTCCTGCCGACTCCCCACTGAGCGCGCTCACAGAGGAACAGGTCAATGCAAATGAGCTACAGACCTTTAAAGGGACAGTCTGCTCCAAATAGAGTATATTTCTAGAAGAGACGAATCTGCCCCAGAAATGACAGCTATGCTGAATTTAAAATAAGATGTTTGGGGTTGCATCAGATTGTTAAAAGAGCTTTGTAATTCCAAATCAACATGGAGTTTAGAAATTTTTTATGAGAAACTGAATTGCAAATTGTAAACATCTTGAAATAAAAATGCAAGAACAAAAATGTAAGAACATAAATTATGACAGGACAGACAGTAGGACTCATTTATTGTCTTTTGCCCAAGACTGCATTTTGAAATGCGGTCTTGGTGAAATCTAACGGAATATATTGATCATCATCCTGTTTCAGATATTTTGTGTCAAGTGTTAATTTCCTACACGAGGTCAATGCAAAGCTTCTGAAAGATGTTATTTCATTGTTCTCTCTCTGTAGAATGTGGCTGAACATGGTAATAGAAATTATCCCCTCTTGGTTTTGGATATTGACTAACACTTATTTGTTTTATTTTCATCTCAGAGTAAAAAGTTGAAAAAATCATCTGCACATAGAATTTTTAGGCTCTCTTGTAAGCTTTATTGCATTGCCATGTTTCAAATTACTAAATAAATAATTAAATGAAAAATTAAAAATCAGTGTACTGATTGACCTGATTTTCGTCTTAAATTGGACTTGGTTGTGGTTCTTTGTCTGGAATAGGATTAAACAAAGCCTGCTTTTTGTTTAACGTTTGTGATTTTAATAGCCCTGTGGCCTCATGTATAAACTATGGGTTTCTGAAAAAAATGCACATAAGGGATACGTAAACACTTTCCATGCACAGGTTAGCATTTGTGAAGAGCAAACTTGCCATCAGTGTGTTAAATGCAGCACATTCTCTTCATGTTCATGCATAGTTTGCAGGGAAATGAAAAAGTCGGCCTAGAGGACAACAATGAAATAAATCTTGATCTATGGTATGTCCGTCCTTGAATCCTGTAAACAATGATAGTGACGTTAGTTATATGAATTAAAGATGCTTATTCCGCTGCATCTAGCCTGTTGCCTAATACATCCCATTATTCAAACCTGTAAACAAATAAATTCCTCTAGCACAATGAATCAAATGCTTACAATTCTGCATGTACTACATTCTAAATTCACTGACATTATGGTGCATTATGTGTGTGCGTATTGCAAGACAATGGCAGTCTTTGGCAAGAAAATGTGTTGTGAGGTTATACTGATGGTGTGTGCAATCAGGGTTGCCAGATCTTGGGAGAGAAACAACCCAGACTATCAAAAGAAACCCCCCAAAAATGACTTGGCTCTGTATATCAAGCCCAAAAACCACATCCTGGGACAAGGTTATGTGAGAAGACATTAATCACTTACTAGATTATATTATGCATGAATGGAAGCTATTTATAGATGCGAAAATTAATTCATTTGATTTATTTAGGTATTGATGTCGCTCTTCTTATTCAGTAGCCTACTTTCAAGAGAGGTCTTCAATTATGACCTCTTGTATACTATCAAACGGATTGCAAAATACATCTCTAAAACATAAAATATACAGTATAGGTTTCCCAGTGTGGCATTTTTTGTTGTCAGATAGCTGTTCCTGGTAGCAAAGAAAGCTTTGTAGGGAGACAAGTAGGGAACCAAAAGAAACAAGTCATATCACTGACAGAAAAGTACAACAAGACTATTATATGATTATTAAAACAATAAAAATAAATAAATAAATCTCCAAATTGGATAGAAATATTTCAAGCTACTAAGAAATCAAAATGTTCAGCTACAAATCATTGGGTAACACCTCAACAGTAGAGAAACTGTAACCTGCTAGTTCTCTCAACCTACTTGATTCTGCTTATGTACTGGAATTAACTGAAAAGAATGGTGGAAAATAATTCAATGAAAATACACTGAATATTTATGCCTACCACTATTAGTTGTATTGCCCCTCACTGGGGGGTTGATAAACTACATAGCTACACAGCTAGTTAGCCACAAACTCAAGCAAAGGTTAGCAGCTAACATTAACTAGCTACCCAACAGGACAAGGGACTAAGAAATTTGTGTAACGTTCTTTGATGTCTTCATCGTTGTACACTCCCTGCTATAAGTAACAAGATTTTTTTCATTTTCTCAATCAAAATTGGTGAAGTTGTTGAAAAAAAAGTTAGCAAGCGTTTCCAGCATTCCATTAAAGGGGAAATACTGCAGCTATGTAAAGAGAAAACATTTTTGAAAACAATTAATTAATTAATTCACAAATAACATTGCTAACAATGTCCTCAGACAAGAACACCTTTCATTGTTGGACGTTCAACAATATATAGTCCTATTGTTCCAGGACTAATTGGTGGATTCTGGGTAATGCATTCTGGGATAGGTTCCAGCCCCCCACAACCCTGATTAGGAAAAGCGCTAATGGAAAATGAATGAATGATTGAAAAATGAATCCTCAAGAAGCGGCTCCATGGAGAAAACAGTTGGTCGGGTCACACTGCAACTTTTCATAGAAACAAAAAGTTCTCAAGTTGTAAAGGGCCTCCTTTGTCAGCAGGCTTGATCACAATGGACTTTTTTTTTTCAGACAGTGCTTTTAATTGGTCTTCAGAAACGTTTCCATGAACAATCCCTCTTCCTCAAATGATTTTGCCTCTCTGTCTCACACATCTTACATTAATTTCAGCTTGCAGTTGGAAGTACCCATGCCTGTGACATACATAAAATTACCAGTTTTCAAGAGGTACAGCTGAGAGGTGCTACTACTTTCCTGTTCTAATTTGCTATTCAAGTGAACCTACTGGAGCGAAAATGGAGCTCTAAGATTAAAAATCACCCGCTTGTGACAAGAGCTGGTCATTATTGCAAAACAGAATAATATATAGTGTTTGTGGTGAGGAGGATTGCACATGCATACAACCACCAAAAATACACACTGCAAATGCAATGCCACTGAGGTGTGTTAATTGCACTGATTGAACAAATCGTACAACTGCAAACACTCGGACATTCTACTTTGTCAGTGGCGGCTGAGAATTGAATTAAAAACTCATTTATCTAATAAAGACTTTGGCGATTTGGATGAGTTGGACAGATGATTAAAGATGCATGACTGATAGAAATAGAAGGAGGGAGAGAGAAAGAGAGAGAGGGGCACACAGAGAGAGAGAGAGAGGGAGGGACTCTGTTGTAAACAAATAATTTGGAATGTAGAATGTGATACTCACACAGGAACAAGAACCAAGATAATAATTATTCTCATCCATTTGTTATCACCCCACATAACCAACATTTCCGAGGGCTATATGAAATCTGGATAAAACTGCATGAAAAATTGGAGTTGTACAAGATTAATCCCGTCAAGTACTTGAGTGCCCTTATTAAAAGAATTGGGGGAGCGGAGACGACACTATTCCTGGACATTTTGCCTCAGAAATTCTTGCCGTGCTCTTTGACTCCGGGTGAAAAGCTGGTTCTTCCTACATCGGGCCTAACACCAGCAATACGTTTTCTTTGGTTTGAGGTAACAAGAAAAACCTGAGAATTCTGTCAGCCATATCTCACTGTCGTCACCCAGACTGAATACAGTTTAAAGTTGAAAGAGCTTAAAAGACTACACTGACTTTCTGGGAGTCTGGCCTGTTGGTCACATTAATCATGTGATGAAAGGGCAGGCATTGTCTGCAGATAGCTCTGTCCAGTGTGCATGCTAACGCTTTTGAGTACAATATTTTAAAGCAAAAATCAAATCACATTTTGAGAAGCTCAACCTTAATTTGATGTTTTTTTCAGTTGAAACAGGATTTTGGGGTGGGGCTTAACACAGAGAGGAATCTTTAACAGTGAAAACCAAGAGAAGATCAGTTAGGGAGAGAAAGGTAGTTTCTGCAGCATAGCACCAATGATGTTGCCAAGAAAAATCAAAAATAGAAAATGTTTGCCAAACAGGACTTACCACAAGCCTGGTGCTGTTTATGCACAGATAAGAGGAGGGTCAAATGGCCAACCAGCTGTAAGTAAGGAAGAGAATCAGAAGGAGTATTTAGCGAGAGAGATTTTGTCTGTGTGCTTTCATGCATGAGACAACAGATATTAAATGCTTGAACTCAGAGGTTCTGCTCATGTCATTCCTTTAGCGTAAATAAAGAATTTATTTTCGCTTTGAGTTTTGCAAAGCATCCAATTAATTTAATGTATTAAACAAACAATGGCGCGTTTACCTTGTGCTTTGTCTGTTTATGGTGCGTCAGCCTTCAAAAATCATGCAGATAAAGTCAAAAGGCAAGAAGGCGCGCACTCCAATAATTAGTGCAAAAGCTTCTCATGCCATCCTCAATGCCATTACCATAATGGTGTTGAGCACAGCGTCAGCTGAAACATGTCCGCTTTGAATAAATGATTAAGTCAAAGCTTTTGCACTAATTATTGGAGTGCAGTCCTCTGCGCCTTATGATGCTACCTGCAAGTTATTTAACGAAGTCACAGACGTATTTTTTTTCAAACAAGTCTTGTTCTCCATCACTAACATTTAAGGATATTATAATAAACATTTCAGAAGAACAGAAAATTGCATTTAGGTCGATGCATACATGCATAGATACATACCGAAAAAAAGAGAAAGCTTTAACATGTTCAAACATTGTAAAAACATGACTTATTTTCCCTCACCAAGTTCAGAAGACCTTGGAAACTAAAGCTGAGGAGTTTGAATTATGCTCTTTCAAATAATTGACTTAATCATCTGAGTGGAAATCCAGAGCTGTAGAGCACAAGTTTTGTGCTTTCTTATGCAGCATTTGAATGTTTATTATAAGGAGACTGAGTATAATCAACTATCCATTGCATGTCTTGCACTTTCATGTACGTTTATGTTGCCTTTGTAGCATGTGTTTCTCTTTGAACTATAAAAATAAATTAAAGGATTGGTTCAGTATTTTTCAACCCAGGCTGTATGAAAATGTTAATATCCGTCATTCATAACTGTACAAAGTACAACATCACAGCTAGCTTGAGGAGAAACTCACCACTCACACAGTTTCTTGCAAGCCTTCAATACAGTGCAACAGGACACTCATTTTCAGCCTCAAAAACTATTATAAATGTATTTTTTGAAAACGGGAAACCTACAGCACAAGTACATCTCGAAAATGAAATGAAATGGTTGCAAAAAATGCTTTCTAACAACTCACAGTAATACATTGCCTTATATACATCCACATCATTTTATTGCGAACGCGGCTAAAGCTGCACTCACTTGAACTCTGAGTTTCTGTTATGTAAGTTTCCAATGTGCGACAACATGGCTTTTATATTTTATTTATTTATTTATTTGTATATTTATCAGGGACAATACACATTTATCAACACATGTGAAATGTGTCACAGTTAGCCAAGTTTGGCTAATTTTCATCTGTTGTTCCTGGCCAGAAAGTTAAGAGGCTACAGAAAGAGAAACAAACAAAAAAAACATAATAACACTGCATAATTAGTTATACTTTCACAGATTTTACAATGTCAACTCAAAATAATTGAATGCTCACAATGAAAAGAAACTGAATTTTTATCCACAAAAAGAAAAGAACATCCATTTTCCTGAGCTGAAACCAAGAGTGCCATGTGGTTGAAATTTACAAGACTGAAATTCTGAGGTCCAAGTTCAAGTGAATGCACCATTAGCTGACTAGAATCACTAAACCCCTGAAATTTTATTTTATTGCACTGAAACTGAATACATTTTTAACTTTAACCAAAGCATTCTCATTCATTCTTCAATCTTTTATTGCCAGTGTGGAACCAAAAACATCACTTTCTTCAGTCAAATTTCAACATAGTTTTCTGAAGTGAGTGAAGGGATTTGACCTTGTAACCTTCCAAGCGAGTGTCCTCTCTCTGCAAATCATTTTGTTGTGGATAACATTAAGAATGAGGCTCTCACTTACTCATCTCATCCTCTTTCAGACAGGAGAATACATCATCAGCGAAGTGCACAGGGTACAAAGACAGCTGGCACCTCAGATTAATTTCAGCATCTCTCTTCCCTCTCCTCCATGGAAAAATAATTCATTTACTTGTTATTCAATGCAGGCAAATCTCTCTCACTTTCTCTCTCTATTTTACTCTCTCTTCCTGTCATAAATACACGCAATCGCTCTCCCATACACACACACACACACACACACACACACACAATGTCAGGGACAATCGCTTTGACCAGGCACAGGGCCAAGGGCTGTGTAAGAACCGTAATTTCATCCTATTGCTTAGCTGGGTCACCTTATGCTTGACCTCCCACTCAGTGTGTGAGTGTGTGTGTGTGTGTGTGTGAGAGAGAGAGAGAGAGTAATAATAGAGAGAATATGGTTATGTTTGTGTGTGTGTGTGTGTGTGCGCGCGCATGCATGTGTGTGAATCACTCAGATAAGAATGTGTTCACATGCAGGGTGTAATGGAATGGGAAAACACTACAGGTGGCACATTGGGCTAAGGTGAATGCCACACATTGGTGATGTAATGGGCTTGTTTCTCTTCTATATCTCATTTCACACTGGCAAAAAAAGAATTTCCCAAAATGTAAAGTTTTTTTCGTAGTTTATTTAGTATTTTAATCTTTTACCCATTGTAAATGTATCTATACTGTACAACACCTTGAGATTTCATTGTATTAAGTTTGCTATATAAATGTAATCAATCATGATCCATATCTGTCCATTTTAAGTGTATTCATCCAGGCAAAGGTAACTGCTCCACATTGATTCAGATGCACACGTTCACACAGCCACAGTCTCCACTGGAGCAGTTTGGTGTTCAGTGTCTTGGTCAAGGACACACTGACAGCAGCTGTTTTTGAAAGAGGGCAGAGTGTTGCACACTGCACCTTATCAAGGCTGGTTAGGGTGAGGGAAGCTTAATTAATGTCATTAGTAACACCTGTGTTTACCCTGCTACTCATGCCAAAATGGCTGCTGTGAAAAACGTCTGTTACAGTCATTAATCAAATGTTGGTGATGATTACAAAGCTGTGACATCTTAATATCAGCTTTTTTTCCCTGTCAAGGCTAACCAGGCTAACACTAAAACAAGTAGGATAGCAAGGAGCTTCCCAACTTCCTAAGCTAGTTACACACATTGCCATTTTTAGATGTCCTTTCACAAATAAGGTACCTCTTGTCATTGTTTAGCTGCTGTGGTTGTTTTTGTTAAAATTTAAACAAGAATGTAGCATTTGCGAACTCTTGCCCTCAAACTGGCTAACTAGCAGCATCTGGCAACAACCTGAGACAGATGCTGCGTTGAAGTGCTGTCAGAAATATAGGAATTCCTGGAAAAATGCACAGGAAAATGGAGAAACCCTAAATGTGTTGTTGTGCTTTAAAATAAAGACACTGCAATCTTAACTATGTTGAAGAATTTTAAAGAATTTTAAAAAAGAGGGCTAACTATTTAGGACTTTTCAGTTGAAAAGAATTTGTTGAAAAAAGTAATCAAATGTAATGTTAAATTACTTTGGTGAAATAATCAATTACAGCACATTTTTAAAAGGGAGACTAGTCATCTGTATCTGATAACATTTCAAAAGTATCCTGTCCAACACTGCACCGTACCCGCCTACACTTTCCCAACTGATTCACAGATACTATCCTGACCCCACCGGTCACAAATCTGCTTCTCTAACTTCAAGGCCGCTGCTGCTTCCATTCATGATTTTCCTGATCCTCGTGCACTGATTTGGTCCCACTCTCTCTTGTCTCAAAATATTGACAGTTGCTTGAAGATAATTCCAAGAAAAGTAAAACTGCATTGTAAATGAGTGGGATTATCGAGCTCCACTGGCAGAATTCTTCTGTTGTTTTAATAAAAATGAGATTAGAGAGGAGATTAAGAGAAATGAAGACTACTTATGAGGATAAATGAGTTGTTAAGAATTTGTTTTGCACTTTTCTCTATCTTTTCCCTCTCTGTAGTGTCACATGAAGTGCCGTAATAAGATAAGATACCATAAAATAGCATAAAATTAAAGATAGAGAAGGTGCACTTGAACAATTTAAATTCATTATGACAATTCAGTTGGATTTTAATAGAAATCTTATGCTGCAACAGTTTCAAAGACCAAAAAAGAAGAAAGAAGAAAGAAAGAAAAACATTCATGTGCTGCGTTCACTCAAGTGGACAAGTAGACAGTGAAAGAGTTATAAATCCTAATCAAAAACTATTATAAATACCTTTTGATTGTAATTATTAGGGCAATGTCTTCATTATTTTATGCGGGAAGTCTGTGTGTAATTACTTTTACTTTCTATGCCATCAAACTTCAGAATATTACAAAAGCCATGCAGTTTTTTTCTTGATGTATTGGCAAACAAAGAGAAAACGAATTTGTTACATCTACCTTCCCCTGCTATTTATCTGAAAAGGGTAATGCATTAAAGTGGAGAAAGCGAATGGAAATAGGCTTTTGGATATATAGCAGTATAGCTCGCTTTTACTGGAAATTCTAAAAATAATAATAAAATTTCCCTTGGGATTTGTGGAATGCTTTAAAAGCAGCTGTGGGTGCATTTAGACAGCACTTATGACAGCTTCATACCAACTGTGCTTTTCTATACCATACAGGCATTAGGGATATGTGCAGTCCATTGTGACACATTTGAATTGCTCAGCAGGGGAGAGCCTTTTCATGGCTACGTTTACACACACACACACACACACACACATACACAGAGGGGGATGGAGGGCTATCATCTGACAAGCAATGACATGCTAACTTTACTGCACAAATTTTAAAGCCATAATTTATGTGATATCATCTCTGGTAAATATGGCATCAGAGGTGTACTTCTTTTGTCACCTATCAGTGTTTGGATGTTACCAAATTACTATTTGTTGCATAGTTTCATACCGAGGCTGAGCATTTGCATCATGAATATGCAAATCAGACAGTCAACTCTCAACAACCAGCCTAAACCCACGGGGCGAAGTCACCTGGTAATAAATTACAATATGTTCAGTAGCACTATATGTTACAACTCCAATGATCCACATGCATTTCCACACAAATACATCCCTTATATTAATTTATTTATTCATTTAGTTAAAATCTTTCTGGTTGCCATTTCTATCTTCGAGACTGTGCAGAATCCGAAAGATTTCATGGAATTGCAAGAGACTGCATAAAACTGTGTCCTACTGCTGCTGGTTATTTCATAACCAACGATTTAGCTAATTTAATCATCTTTGTCAGTGTCATCTATTTTTTGCCCATGAATTCTATGTAGGAAAGGCGAGCTACACTGAGGCAAGTCTCAACATTTTCTTTCATTTCATATTTCATGTCTGTGTGTATTTTTACGAGGCTGCGTGTTATTAAACGGAGCTATGAACAGGTCTCCCCCTCTCTGCAGGATCACAGGGATGATTAATTGTAGGTGTTGCAATTATTTCAGTGAGATATGATAATCGTTTGGACTGAACAGACAGGCGGCATGCAAAAACTTTGGTCCTTTCACTTAATATTGTAAGGCTGATTTCACATGCCTGACACAGTTAATAACTGTATGAACAGCGGCTTGAAGGGCAACGCTGATTTGTGTGCAGGACTTGCCCACACAACAGTCGAAGAAATAAGATTATAGGTGATAACAAGGAAACGGAGCTGACATTAAACTGCCGTATTAAATTAAACAAATTAGCTTTTTCAGAACTGGCTATAACTTCATGAAGAAATAATGAATTAAATTATAAAGTGAGCTGCAATGTCAGCAACCTATGGATATAAAAGGGCAGATGATAAGAGGGAGCCAATAAGATATTTTGACGATATTTTTCCTACATTGCAATGAGGCACCACTGCTACTACCCAATTTATTTAGTCACCAAAAAAGAACTGACTGTGAAGGACAAGTCCTTTTGTAAATGCACTGACTGGAAGAAAAGGGTTTGCTAGTGCTGCTCTGTGTAATGCCCAGGACAAAATTATCCCTGTAGCACCCAAATCCCCCCACCCACCTTCCAGAATCCCTCCAATTTACACACCAGATAGGCTCTAAAGGAGTACCGAAACATTAAAACATTCAGCATGCATGCATGTTATCAACCAATGCGTTCATTAATAATCATTTGCACAGGATAATGCCACAGTCTCCTCGCAAACAGATAACAAGATTGACTCTGCTGCCATGCATAAAATAGCAATCACCAAAGCTGACCTATCACCAAACCACAGGATAAACATGCCTGCAAATACCACATTTTTCAAAGGTTGCTCTCTATTTATAGGCCTGGAGCATATTTCAGAACAATTGTATCCTGCAATTCATAAGTAAGTCACATGATGAATGGCATTCTTGAATGACCTAAATCAAGTAAGGCCGCCATGTAAGAAAGGCAAATAGCACAATACCAAGATGGCACAAAGACTTAAATAAATAGCATACACCTGATCTACTTAAGGTTTTTCCCTCCAGACTAATATTTTCAACTGCACAACAATGGAGAATGAAGAAGAAGAAGAAGAAGAGGAAGAAGAAGGAAGAAGAAGAAGAAGAAATAAATTTATATTCCTCCCTAGATAAATAACTGCAAAAACCTAGGAACTAGGACTACCTATTTATAGTGTTTGGCCTTATCCAAAATGATTACAGTGTTTTTAGAAACAAAAGTCTCATCGATTCTGACTCAGGTTTGATCTGTTCACCTCTTAAAAATCAGCTATTATTTCCTGCATTTCCATCTATGTGAAGTACAAATTATTGCTCCAATTCTGGCACTCAGATATTTGTCTACAATTGTGCTGTGTTTATATGCAAAGCCTGCAACACAGCAATTATTTTTGACAAATCGCACAACTGCAAATCCAAGAGTTTTTTATGGCTGTTCACATAAAGTTCAGTGGAAGTTCACTGGGCAGTGTTTTTTTTTTTTTTTTTTTTTTTTTTTTTTTTTTTTTTTTTTT
>OMLF01024359.1:23220-35955 GCA_900302615.1 Holocentrus rufus
AAGCTGGGGAGGGGGGGGTAAAGTCTCCGCCGTACACAGTTTTGTGGTTGAGTTCGCTGAGTTGTCCTTTCGATTGCAGGTTCGTGTGGCCTTGAACTCGGTGTGCAAAGCCATTCCTATTTTGAGCCTGCAGCTTTAGGAAGTTTTTTTTTTAAAGACTTGAGTCAAAGTCGATGAAACACGAAAAGTCGATGAAATGAAACAGTGATACTGATCTTTATAGATTAGTTTCCCTAGCCATTTTTCATTCCATATCTGTAATTGTAACAATATAGCAGCCCAGCCCCATATCCCCCACCCCCACCCCCTGACATCTATCAACAACCTAGTTTCATTTGCAGCAGGAGTTTATTGCAAGAATGAGTGTGCATTCTTTTGATGACCTTAAATCTCATTTTCCAACCTCTGCTTGTTCACCTGTAAAATAATCCACAGATACCGAGGCCAGGACCTTAAAAATAACATCGGTGGGATATTGAATGAACACTCTCCTCTCTATATGGCACTACAATCGGTTTACTTTTCTCACCCTCAAGAAAGAAAATAGAGTGTGGAGCACAATGTTGTTTCTCTGTCCTTATGCTCAGATCCTCCATCTCTCTTTCTCTCTATCTCAGTAAGATGACACTTCTTTTATTCAAGTTTGCCCTGTCATCCTATTGTCCTTGGTCAAGCCCCCCCCAATTCTCTTTCTCTCCCTCTCTTTTTCACCTCCTCTCTTTTCCCCTTTTGTCTTTGGACATCCTTTCTCACTTTCGCTCTCTTGCTCTCTCCTCCCTGTCACCTCTACCTCCCGTTCACTTCCATGTCCCGACATCACCCCGCGGTGCCCTGCTATCTCTTGCATGGCTTACATGACCAGGGAGGCCGATGCATGGCGCCTGCTCGATGAAGCGCATTGATCGCGTTAGTAAGCCGAGTCTATTGAGCTGCCTTGATGATAGACTGAGCAGTTGCATGCTTGCAGCCTCGAACATGGACGGGATCAGTGAGATGTAAATTACTTTCCAAAGTTGGTCTTGCGAAAAAGAAAAAGACTGAGAAACACTTTTTACGCTTCGCTCAGATAAAGATGGACAGGAAATCATTTTTCTTTCTTTTTCTTTCTTTCTTTTTTGTGAAGTTTTTTTATTTCAGAAAAATTACATTGGAATTAATTAAATGATGGTTATTCTAGCTCACTGGTTACCACCTGTTACTGTAGATTTAGGAATATTTCACAAAATGAGTAGTTTGCTTATTTGGACACCTAGAACTATTTATTTTATATGGTCAAATTATCAAATAAGTAAAAGGACACTTATATTTTTCTGTGCTAGACACTTGTCAAACTATGGGGCAAAAATTTGCTCTTCATTCTTAGCTATTCCCTATCAAAATCAAGGTTATTATTAAGCTTTAATTTGCTTTGAAGAAGAATGTTAACAATGCTAACCAGACAGTTTTCAGTGAACACAAGCACCAAATGCAGAAGCCTTTTCACCACAATCTGACAAGTGCCTGCGGAAGAAGAAGAGGGGAAAAAAAACAAAGAAACCAAGGCATCCAAAGCATAAAATTCAAAATGTCAAGGTGTCACTTGAATGCTGCGTGGGCAACGGACTGATCAAACATCACAACACTTCCTGCACTAATGATATGTAACTTCAGCTGAATTGCTGAGCTTCAAGTGGGTAGTCAGGTTGGATGATCACAACCTAAGTTCAATATAATCAACATGAAATCCTGAGTCAAAATAAAGGAAAACCCTTCATCCCTGTGATGTACTGCTTTCCATATGGAAACAAAGGTTTTCTGATCATTCTTTTGTGTTGACCTCAAATCTAAAAAGGCTGCCTTTGAAAGACTTCACAGGATAATTATGCTGTTCAGAACTGAGGGAATGGCAGAGCAAAGCATTTAACCCTTAATTCCTGCAACCCCTAAATGGCTAATACTAGTGTGTATTAATTCGTGTAAATTCAAAGGTATGCTCCAGTGTTTTGGACAATATCCCCTTACCTAAACTGAGACAATTTGTGCAGTGCCATTTTCACCTCTGTACGTCCAATGCTTCAGTTCCAATGGGTACCATTTTGTGTTAGCTAAGCTAAAGACTTGAAGTCTACAGGAGTCAGCTAGCCTAGCTCAGTCAAAGTGAAAAAATAAACCTTACAGCAACTCCGAAGCTGTCTCATTTACAGAATATACCATTTGTATTTGAAATACACATCTTGGAATTTAAAAAAAAGGTCATTTTAGAAGAAGTTAGATGGTAGGCACTATATCCGCGAAACATTTGTTTTCAGCAGTTATAATTCCTAACATCAAACTTCATCTAACTTCTCCTCAAACAACTTGTTTTTTTGTTTGTTTGTTTGTTTGTTTGTTTTTTTGCATTTTTTTAATTCCCATCTTCAGAGTTGCTGTAAGCTTTATTTTTTCATTTTGACTGAGCTAGACGAGCTGACTCCTGTAGACTTCAAGTCTTTATGCTAAGCTAAAATGAAATGCTAACCATAGGAACCGAACCAGTGGACATACAGAGGTGAAAATGGTATCAAACATATTGTGTCAGTCTAGATAAGTCGGCAAAAGGGGATATTGCACAAAAAAATCGGAGTATTCCTTTAATACATGGGAGGCAAGGCAATGCTAAAACGGTGCATGCATGCTTAGCAAAGCTTCCCTGGAAAACTAAAGGTCAAATTTTTTTTTAAAAATCAGGAAAGAATGACAGCTGTCAGATATAAGTTCTCCAAGCCACACTGTCTCATCACATCACATTATTGTTTCTTCACTCTGACAGGTTCCAGTGCTATGTAATGAATCGGTAAATAGGTTGAACACAATGGAAAAAAACCCAAAACTTTAAATTCACCTAATGCAGCCCAGAGGTTTATCTGAATCACAATGGAGCTCCTTCTGTTATTATTCTATGCTTAACGTTACAGTTTGCTTTCAATTTCAAGCTTGTGTCATTTGCTGAGGGAAGGCAAACGACAACATTCACGATGATGAAAGATATTTTCAACATATAATTTTGCTTGACAGTCTATCCCCTGGCTACAGTAACTTTTTTTAAGTATTAGTCACTTCAAAGTCAGTGCTGTAGCAGAGACAGTGTGTGGGAGAAAAAATGAAAGACAAAGATGGGAGGGGAGGGAGGGCTGCGTGGGTTCGCATCTGTGTTTCTATAACACACAGGCATAAGACCAAAGAAACGTACCCTAATGAATATAGCGTTTATTAAAAATTATCCACATACTATTCCACACACCAGATATTAGCTTACAATGGTTATAAAAACAGCCATCAAGCCTAAGGGATAGTTAGTTAGTATCATTTGACCACCAGAAAAAGTAGCACCTCACTGTTTGGCAAGGTTGCCAACTCCTTCTTTATAATCTTAATCAGTGTTTATGCAACATTCTGGGAAGCCATCTGAGATTGATTCACCACCATCTTAAAATGTGCATTTCAAAGTACAAATTGGTCAACCTGCTGAAGCAGAAATCAACACACTATGACAGCAACATGTGCAGCATGTAGAATTTGTGCATATGAATGCAAATAGGTTTGAAAGCATCTTGTATTTTTTGATGCAATATTCGTAGAGCTTATTTGCATTTGTATGTAAGACTGGGTTGACATGGTGCAACTGAAATACGACTTCAGTTCCATGCAACTTGAGAATTTCAGCCGAACCATCCAATGAAAATTAGAAATTCTGTTTGCAATATCATTTGGAATTTTCCATATGGGTTATCTTGACATGGCAGTTTCATTTGCATCCTGCAACTAATTGCATGGAAGCTGCATTGTGGGAAAACAGCCTAATGCTTCACATAACACACTTTCTGATTCCAGATTCCAGAATTTGTCCCATGCATTAACCCAATAGTATGATTTTTTGAATGTTATCTGGAAAAAGCGTGGTTTGTAGAAATGAATACAGCTGAGGATAATCTGTTTTTGCAAATGAACTGTTTTCCTTCCACTGGAGCCCAGCTTTTTTTCCCCTACTGATTTTCCTTATTATGAATCAAAATCATTGTCACTAAATGAAGTTGATATGCCAGGGTTTCCCTCATGCTGACCTGTGTGCTGCACATGGACTAATCCTGAAGTGAAAGCATCACCAGTTTACTCCAGGAAACACTGTCAGCTTGCTAGCAAAACTCTTCAGAGTGCTAGCCACTTTTCCCTTCTCTTCATCTTCACTTTTTTTTTTTTCATCTTTTCAGACACGCGTGTTGTTTTAGATTCCCCGCAGTGCACGTCAAGAGCTGCAACACTGTCTCCCTTAACAAGTATCATCATTCGAATTAGCAGTCTCTGGCTGAGGGCTTCAGATCAATTAGAATCAAGATTAGCTCAGATCAGAAACAGAATGGGAGACATGACGCGGCCTTAATAACGCATCTCATCAGAAGAATTAGCGAGGTGGAAGCTGAGGTTCTGCTGACTGGTGTGGAGCCAGCAGCCGATCCTCCCGGCTCGCGTCTCAAGCCTCCATAATGCTCCCTCTGTTTACGCTGTCAAGCGGCAACGTATACCATGCACAAAGTATGCTATCTATTGCTCTCTCCCTCTCTCTCCCTCAGAAAGCATGGCTCAATCACCATCCTGACAAGTGCTGCCATCTCTCATTTGGACACCGGCGTTATCCAATTGGCAGGGCTCACATTACTGGCCTGCCTCCCTTTTTTCTGGCCGCTTGATGCAAGCCGCTGACGCTGCACAATAGCAACTTTTCTATGGGGTTGCGGACTGCGTCTGCGGGGGGATTTCAGCTGAGGTCCCCTCTAATCGGGCTAATTCTGAATCAGCCAGGACCATTCCAAAGGGTGTGTTCATCGTGGTGTATTAATCTTTCGGTGAACTGATGCTGAACTCTTTATCAGCAAGGGGGAGGGCGTATAATTGCCAGGGAGAGAGGCTGGAGAGGGAAAGGCGAGGCGAGGCGATCCCACCTCCCTCCTTCACTGTTTTAGCCGTGCTCCACAAATATCCTGCTGCTGTTTGCCAGCATTTTTTTTCCCCTCCCATGGAAGAGAAAAGGATCACTGGACAGCTACTTATCATGTTCAGCGCTAGACGTCATCATCATCACCATTACCATTACCGCGATTATGATATATTTAACATTTTGAAAGTCTCATCTCAATCTCTGACTCTGCCTTTAATGGTGTTTGTCTCTTCAATTCTTGGTAAACAGGAGAACCGACCACCCGGAATGCTTAGAAATAAATACAAAGGCAAACCGCCCCCCTCTGCTCCAAAATACATAAACCACACATTTAACCGTCACATACTGTTAGAAAATCTGTTGTTTCGGATTTCTCCGGAGTTGGCTACTGTGGATTTGGCCTTTAAATAAGACAGAGCTTAGCAAAATACTGCTGTTGTTAGCTGCCTTGTTTGGTTTGGTTATGTCTCTCTTAAAAGCCTCGCTTCGATGTGGAGTGAAGGGAGGGAGGTTCGAAGAGTTCTGTGGTAACCTAAATAATTACACGCCCTGTTCTCCCAGAGTGATTAATTATATCTGCGGAAAGGGATTTCTTATTTTAGAGCCCTCCACAGACAAGGGCTGGTGGGGAGAAAGACGAGGGAAAAAAGAAGACAAAATACAAGGAGGCCCTTATCAAACCTTTCTTGACAGATTTAGGCTGTATGCAGACTTGCAGAGTAATATCGTTTGCTTGCTGGTCAGCTTGGAAGAGCTGTGCTGAGGACATGAAGGATTTAAAGTGAATCAATGTTTCACAGTGGGCATAATTAACTGCATTTGAGGATCTTGACAGGATATTGAGAGACATTTTCTAGTATAGCATACAGCATTTGGGAAGGATTAGTACTTCTCATGCCCATTGCTTCACATAATTTCTTCGCCTCCCTTATCAGTGTACACCAGAGTGGCCCTTCCTGAAGGTTTGCGAACATACATGTCTCATTTGGCTGGGGGTATTCCCCGTCAGCTGACTGCACGCAGTCTGATTTCCCACACTGGAAACCTGTGTTTAAATTTGTTATGATGGAGGACCACAGTGGACGGCTTGGGGTGGAAGGTCAAGGGAGGATAAGAGCGTTGCCAGCCTGAAATCTCTTAAAACTGAGTCCTCGTTGGCTTAGTGGATTTCCCATATGGGAAACCCAGATTTGAATTCAGCCATTGCAAATATAGCCAGTGTGAAAGCCCCGTTTTTTTCTTTACTGCATGCTTGCTACGTGACAGCAAATGAATTTTGTTCCATTTCCATCTGGGAAAAACCGAGCTGCCACAGCAGCAGCAAGACAGGGCATCTGCATGAAGGGAGGCATCTTGGATCTTACTGTACTTGTTTATGGCGCTAGATAATATGGACAAAATATATCTTGACATCTTTGACCAAATACCAAATATGAATGACTCTTGGTGCTTTCATAGGATATTTAAACACAATAGATTTTTGATAAACAATTATTCATGTGGATGTGATGACAAAGCAGGTAGAGGCAAATAATAGAACAGAAAATGCCATTCTTTTACTGTAATACAGCCTTTAAAACCAGGAAGAGGCACTTATATATCACCATATATATCACCATATTACAACATCCAAAATCCCAGGCAATATCTAGTCTCACAATATCAACACAGTATCGATATATTTTCCAGCCCTACTTGCATATATACAAAGCCACAATTCACACACCTGCAGACAATGATTTACACTTTCTTTACTTTTCTGTAACCCAGATGAAATAGATTATACCGATTAATTTCCTTTGCATGAATTATGAAGTGTATTTTTTTTCCCTTTACACGGCACATCTTGTTTTACTCCCAACATTTTCTAATCTATAGAATGGCACAGTAATAATAAAATACCGCTCAATATATTATGCAAAATGTTCTTCGTGCCTGAGCCTTGAATTACGCCTTTATTCTCATTCATCAAAGCGAGGTGAGGGAAGGTCAGGCCGATGAGCACAGATCACCGCTCGCTGGCACCGTGCATACATCTCCATCGCCTGCCTGGCAAAAGCAAATTTAGCGCCGGCCCTCCTCAACTTTCCTAAATGGCACATAATCTCCGCAGCGCTCTTAACCTCTTCATGGGCTGGGGAGCGCTGGTGACACGAATCAATCAGCCTCCCCGCGTATTATCTTGCGCATCTGTCACTGGTTCTCCAGCTCCATCCTCCGTCCGCCCACTCACGTCTCGCCCAGGGTTGTGGGGTTGTACTTCCTGTATGCCAAGCTGGCTCATGCTACAGAAACAGCAGATAGATTCCTGCCCAATGGGCCATTCTGGCTCCGAGAAGCCTTACTTGACTCTTTTCTTATGCATCCGCTATCTCTATGCTAAGGGGTGAAAGGGCTGCTCATGCTGAGTGTGCAGCAAAAGCAGGAGCCAATGTCTAGCTTAAGGTATCAAAGCATTAGAAAGCGCTCAGGCCTTTTTACTTGACTGGAGTTGTACTGATTTATAGTATGCTTTAAAAGGGACTACTAGTGTTTTTTATCATGAAAGCCCTTTGTCATCTTTGCCTTAGTTGGAGTTACTTGGCGTTTTGTGCTGATTCATCATCGCTATGGGCTGTCAGCGTATCTGAAAATGCCTCAGAAAGCCGTGAAAATTACTGCGCTTGATAAAAATGTCATGCTAACCTCTGCGGTGTCATCTTCGTCCTCAAAGGCAAAATGATGGCAGTTGTGAGCGGTTGCTCCATTGTGCCGTAATTCAGACGATGAAGAAGGCCTAACACTTCCTCTTCTGTTGCTACAGCGAGGCGCGGCGGTGCCTTTTTCAGGAGGCTGACACCTCCGAGGTTGAAATGACATTTATATCAAATACGGCAATTACTGCAGGATTTTGAGGTTATTCATGTATGTGTCACAGAGGTGGAAAAAATGGAACAAAATGTCTTCTCAATACCTCAGTACATTTACCAATTTGATGTAACTATTACACTAGGTTGAGCAGCGACTGTACAGTGTGCAGCAAGCAGGTTTGGATGTGAGAGGAAAGGGAAGTAAGGTTAAGTCAAATGGGCACCTGCCATCATGGCTCATTTATCAAAGTGCTATCCACTATGAACTAACAGGTCTAGCCAGAGTGTATTCACTATTCCCCCCATTCATTTCCCTCAAAACAACATTACTGTGACGCCTTTGTTTCTCATTGGCGGAGATTATTTCTCACTTAGGCTACAGTTTCAAAATAAATGAAAGGGGCTTTTGATATTTTTTTTGCATTGGCTCTGGCCTGGAAGGCTCACATTTGTTCCTTTTGTGGAAAGTGAGACAGTGAGGATATGAGAAGCTGCATTAGTCTTCTTCTCCTGTCAGGCTTACAAGGTCTTTATTTTAAAATTATATTATTATGCTCAAATTTCGTGTTTCTGGCTAAATCCATGCCAAAGCTGTGATTTGGGAAGTCAGTGGGTGACACTGATTTTCTCCTGTCCTGCAGTATATTAAAAATAACAAAATAAATAAATAAAAATAAAATAATACTAGTGTTCTGTGAAATGATCACGCAATGCAATCAAAAGATTTTTTTTTTTTTTGACATAAGGCCCCCAGGTCCCTTAAACCAGGCTGAGACTCACCCTGGGACCAAGTCTTGTTAAAATGCATTAGTTCTCTTGTTATGTGGAAACAAGAGACAGCTGTGCAGCCTATTTTTGTTCCAAACCCGTGGTTTAATAGACTGACTCTGCCTTAAACCTACTGCGGGATATTCAAAAAACATCATTCAAAACAGCTGGTTTGTCAAATTTAACATTTACATTTTTATGTAAAACATGAGGAACAATCCCTTCTCGGAGCAGTCTGACTCCAGTCAAGTATCTTACTGGCTAATTTAACATTAGGACTTACAACCCATTGAGTAATGGTAAAAGTAAGAATTGGCTCAATTTTCCCTTGGTTAAAATTATCTATAGAGGTGCTGGGCACCAATTTGGAAAGAGTGAGCCGGACATGGTACCATATTGGATACAATTTTATCCAGGGGTTCAATCAACAAATGATGTCTCGTGGTCTCATAAAAATATGTTCTAGCTATTTCCGTCGGAGGAGATTGGATGTCCCCACTATTTCAGTCATTTAAGACCACTGTGATACAGAAAAATGTCCAATTTTCGGGAAATTAGGCCGAGTTTCATTTACTTGAATATAATTGAATATTGCCCATTTTGGCCCTTGAGTCCTGGAAAATGATAGGCTAGGTACCCAGCAGGAAAGAAGGCAGAATGATATTAGAGTGTTTCAGAAAGATATTCAATCCCTTTTCAGTCAGAGGGGGGACGGGGGGTTGAGGTTGAGCAAAAGAGAAAGAGATTGAAAGGGAGGGCGAGGGAGGAGAGAAGGCTTAGGGCTTGGCTAGGGCAATGGAAAGATAAGGAAATATGATATGTACATTTCAATGAAATGAGCTTAACCAGTGGAGAATTCAGACTAAAGCATAGCATCATGGGATCGCTATCAAAGTAGCTCCAAAGTGCCTGTAGTCTCTGAGGTTTCCAGACGTGGCAAAAAGTTTCACTGAAAGTGTAACCCGATAGCTGAAGTTCTTTTAATAAATTTGATTTAACTTGGCAGAAAACTGATCATCCCCAAAACGACACCTGACGACACGGGTTGAATCCTCGTCCTTATATTAAATATTTGAAACATAACCAGCCTCTGTTTTGGCTGGGAATCTATATCCTTGTGGAGGTGCCGGTAAAAAAAAAGATTACTTTTAATATTCGCTGTAAAAAAAAATGTGTTTCATTACTTTAATATTCACTGGAAAAATATCGTGTTTCATTACTTTAATATTCACTAGAAAAAAAATTGATTAATATTCATTGAAAAAAACATGTTTCATTACATTAATATTCCCTAAAAAAATTACTTCAGTCTAATGGCTACTGCAGGTGGATTTAAATTTAGAGGAAGTGAGCAAGTTTTCACTTTTTTTTAAATTATATCATTGACTTGGTGAATGCATTTAATAATTTATATAGCAAGTAGGACCAAACCAGACTAGACTAGACCACACTAGGATTTGTCATTATTTACTCGGGGAGTTTGACCTACCTCAGAGTTTTAAAAGTGGCTCAGGGTCAGAATTGGACGGATAAACGCTTCCCTGCTTATCTAGACTCCGCGGCTTTGTGACGCAACCCCTCAATCAGCTCAACGGGAAACTTTGAGTGAGTCAGACATGTGTGGAGACTGTGAATCAGACTCGGTAGCGAGTGTGGCAAAATAAGCGCGCGAGATAAAACGCGGAATTGAGATTTTACAATAACCGGGGGTCAGCCGGGGCGCGCTTTGTTGGCAGGACTCAAAAAGAATATCTGGATTCAAAAAGAACTCCCTTTCATTTGGTCTCTCCCTCTCTCTCCTCCTCAGCTGATAGGACTGTGAATGAAAACTGTCAGCAGCTCTTGGAGCAAAACGTTCGGCAACAAAGTATCATTCACAAAAAAAAAAAAAAAAAAATTGCTCCATAGCCTCAACGTTATATATTTTATGGATTTGTCAGGTTTGAATGTTGGTGGAGCATCTCCCTGCATGGTGCCATACATAGCGGAGACCTTGAGATATAATCTGTGTAAACTTTTTGTTGATATCGTCAGTTACTTCATAAAAGGAATCTCAGTTGAGTTTGACAAGTGCACTCTATAGAGTAACTCTCTCTCTCTCCCTCTTCTCTCTCTCAAAGAAAGAGGGATTTTTTTTTATTTGCTTTCTGCCTTTGAATCCTCCACCAAGGCCTCGAATGCCAAAGGAACACTTTTAATTCATCAGCGGGGGACACTGAAGGCTGTTCTGGATCATTGGACAGACAGCGTCTGAAGTCTGAAAGACAGAGAGAGAGGGGGAGAAAGCAAGAGAGGAGGAGAAAGGGAGTGACTGGGTAATTTAAAAAGTCTCCCTCATAGAACGAATAAAGGACTCGGCAGACAGTATAGTACAAAGACCTCCACCATTTAATTATCAAGTAATTGTAAAGTCCATAACAACAGAGACCTGAAAGCGGGAGACAAGGGAAGAAGGACTGCTCCATGAAAACGTAATTAGCGGAATATCATTTCTCTTCACTTTCAGCCACTGTAGAGTTTGAGGGGACAAAGAGAGGGAAAAAACACACACAGAGACAAGCTCCTTTGAGATGAAACCGAATGCAGCGTCACAGTTTACATCTTCAGTGACTTGGATCAATATGTAATTACCTCAGGGAGGAAGAAACACCCTTCCTCTCCATCTCTTTACGCTCTCTTTAACCCCTCTTTATTTTCAGGGAAGAGGTGAGGGGAAACAAAGCGGCAGTGATACAGTCTGTCCAAACTGGGCAACAGGTGTATTTCTATTACAATTAAGTATCTGAAACAGCCGGGGCACAATTCATTTAGTTGGCCCTGGTTGTGTGAGTGTGTCTCGCTCAAGATAAACTAGGTAGGGGGAGTCGGTGGTGGTCTGAGGGGACGGTTTGAAAAGCAGGGACGTCCCTAATTCCAGTTCCAGTAGAGTGACACAGTAGCAAAGGGGTGAAAAAAAAGTACCAAAAACTAGAAAAACAAGTTAGAAAATTTGTTTTTTTCTATGTTGTACGACAATGTCACATACATATTGTGTATCTGTTGGTTGCAACGCATCACTGAAGCTACATCACACTTATACTGAGTGAAATATTCAAAGCCAAGAAGACTGTTTCATAGCTGCAGCATTACATCAAATAGAAAATATGTCTTGTGCATCATTTTATACACACTTCCCTGTAACTCTGCAGGACATATTTGGGATCTTTGGAAACCCTGGGCTTTCCACTAGAATTTAAAATAAAGTTCTGTGGGTTTGAATAAAACTGACCCAAGCTGTAATGACAAACCCACCGATGGGACAGGCAGTGTTGAAGGTCTGAGTGAAATTTAAAGGCACACGACGCAAAATCACCAATGATCAGTTGAAGTCAGGCATTTAGACGGAGCTGACAACATGGAATAAGCAGTTATAGTATGATGTTTGAGTCTACATGGTTCTCATTGTCAGACCAACTCACTCAATAGATTGCATGCTCATTGTGTGTTTTTTGGCAGTAGAGTCTAAAATGTTCACTCACTTCAATCGACCTTTAGCAATGTTGCATATTGCACCTCAAAGTAAAAGAGAAGAAGCTCATTTTCAAATTAACTAAAGCTTGCTTACTTTTCTCATGATTGAAAACGTACTGAATTACAAGTCAAGAGTAATTGGGATGACTTACTTCCACCCTTGCTCGGTGGAACAAAGTGATTTTTCGGGAATTTCATCATTTTCCATCATATTTTCATGGTGTAAGCCAGATTCACCGAGAGAGATAAGGTTAGGGAAAGACTACAGAAATTCCCCTATAAGGCATTTGTCAATCTGATTTTAACATCATTGTTAATAAAATTGTGTTTTACATTCTTGAGCTCCTTTGGCTTTAGCAAGCTCCAACCAATCAGAGAGTTTGCTGTTACCATAGAAACATTATGCGCTCCAAAGTTGGTAGCTTTTTATGGGATGAAGAGGGGGAGGCGTGCACAAGGGCAAAAACTGGTACAAATCAGTAATCAAATCAATCTGATTATGCAGACTAAATTACAGCACAATGTAACATCGAATGAAGGTCAACTGCTTTTGATTTTTAACCTAGGAAAAAACATAATTCTTGATTTAGCACCTTAAATATTGGCAGCTCATGCACTTATTATTGTCTTATCTATCAAACAACACCTAGATATCAG
>OMLF01024369.1:12039-27447 GCA_900302615.1 Holocentrus rufus
GTCCAAGTCTATATGCTAAAGGCTTCAGCACAGTGTAACCTTTAGTGAATAAGGAGGTAAAAAGAATAAAATAAACGAAATAAAATAAAATAAAACAATAAAATAAAATAAAATAAAATAAAATAAAATAAAGTAATAATAATAATCAATTAAAAGACCAATTACATGCCTGAACACATTCTTCTTTTCATTCTGATAGCTGATGAAGGCATGATAGTAGGCTAAAATAGCTGTACTGTACTTTGCACATCAAACTATGGACAATGGTCCTCTGAATTGACTTGTATTCGTTGAGTGTGGATCCTGTGCCAACAATCGACCCACTGGATCTGCCGATTTGTAGACCCAGCAGTATAAGGGAAAAAGGAGGTGAGTCATCCATGAATGAAAACTAAGGCAACATCCACCAAAACTACTTTAACTGCAGGATCATTAATGCTAGTCAAGAGTGCATGCATTTTCATGTTTGCAGGTGCCGTAATTAGATGCAGGAGCTTACGTGAGGTACCTGAAGGCAGCACCAGTTTCCAGGGAGTGGCCCTGCACCTGTCCGACCTGTTTAGGGGACACATGACTCCGGAGGAATTTCTCCGCTGCCCCAGTCCTTTGTTGAACTGAGCCCTCTGTGTCTTTCAGACGGAGATAGAGGGAGAGAGCTAGAAGAGAGGGGGAGAAAGAGAGAAGAGGTCGGGAGACATAGAGATGTCGGAACCAGCCACAAATCCCGCTGCCACCTCTTTCCCGGCGCCAACTATTTCGCTGCCTTTGGGACTGGAAATACTGAGGACCTACTCTGGAGCGCTTATCTGTGTAGAGATAGTAAGTGTTGCTTTTTAGACGCGTTTTTTACTTGCATGTGCAACTGGGGATGAATTTAGGTTATAAAATACATCAAAGTGTCCTCAGTAGTACTGCATTAGTACTACAGAATCAGTTGACCTGCTTGCTATTGAAAAGGCTAATGACCTCAAGTTCTTCATGCCTTGTTAGACTTTATCTTGGTATAACACACAGACACACTGTGTGTGCTCTCGGATGTGGCTGTGGGCTGGTCAGTGTTCCAGCGTTGTCAATACAATGATTGTCATCGGGATTGCCCTATAGGCTCTGTTCATTATTTACAGTTAGACAGCTATTAAAATGGTGAGGATGAGGATAATAGTAATTGTAATAGTAACAATAATAGTAAAATGTAGCCTTTTGAGGCAAAGCTGTAAGGACTGGCCATAAGGATTAAGTCTGGTAGCCCAGTGTGTTTAAACAAGTGTATTTTACCCAATGGGTCATCATCATCATCTCCTTTCAAAATACTAATAATGGAATTAATTGCTCATCCTATTTAGCAGGTTTGTTCTAACTCAACAGTGACAGGTTGTTTTTTTGTCTGATCTTTAACCCTTCAAGGTGAGCCCCACAGTGCCACCACATGCCTTATCAAAGCTACCAGTCATCAATTTAACTGTTTATCCACAGGCCTAATTCCAGCTGTTTGAAGGCCTGTATTCATTGAGGTGGCCTCGTTTTAAGGAGCCATTTTCAATGCCATGCAGTTGGCATCATCAAAACAGCATGTGTTTTCCCAGATGTTGTTTCAGATGTTAAGATGACATTAAAAGTACAACAGCATCATCAAAGTGTTTTAATACTGTAATGTGTGAAGCTCTTAATGTTTACTTCTCTTTGTTCAAAATGAGTCACTTAAAAGAACAGATTAATTTGATGCTTCCTCATCAGTCGTTTCTTATCTATTGTGCCTTTAGGATACTATCAAATGCTGCCCACTGGTACACACCCACACACACACAAAATAAATAAATAAATAAAAATCAATTTTTCCAGTAAAATGGCAGTATATCTTTTAGCACAGCGGACAAATTTCTTACTGCATTTCTGACTAATATGAATGTTTCTTCATGTCCCCAGTTGTTGGGCAGTCTGGTATGGATCCTGGTGGCTTCCTCCAATGTGCCGGTGCCTCTGCTGCAGGGCTGGGTGATGTTTGTCTCTGTCACCACCTTCTTCCTGTCCTCCGCCTACCTCGCTCTCCTCATCACTGGCCTGGCTGACCGCATCAACACAGACTGGAACTTCCTGGTATGCGTTTCATAAAAGAGATTAATGGTCAGCAAATCAACCATTCAGGTTATCAGACTGTCTATCTGACTCTCTCTCTGTTACAAAGCGAACTATGACAATGTCTGCGTTTGAACAAAAAATGTGCATGGGAGGTGCGGGAAGCAAAGCTTCCTTAAACTGATACAGACGATGACACAGAATAAAGAGAGTTATCTATTAAAACGCTTTCTCACCTTTGCAAACTGCTTAATAGAGACACTAGAATGAGCCTTTGTTCACTTCAACAATGTGCAGGGGGTTAGCGTGGGTGTGTATGTGTACGTGCGTCTCAGCCCCAGTCAAAGAGCTCGCAAAAGAAATTTAATCCATGGGAATTTCCTCCCAAATTAAAATTCTTGAATTACGAGTTAGCTGAGGAGAAAATGTTTGCATCCTTTCATGTGCTTGTTCCAGACTCTCACCTTAGAAATACTTTTTGCTACTTCACTGCAATATGGTTAAATATCATAGTTCGTAAGGGCACAACACTTAAGATGGCTGACTGAGTGTTTCATAGTGTTGCCATGGCAGCAGTGTTGTTTGGTGTATGAGACTCCGATCTGATTCAGTGGCAAAGTCACAAGTAAACCACATGTTGCAGTAGCAGGTGTGTGCAGCAGTCCAACTTTCTAAATATTATGAACTGTCTACATCTGAAACAGTGGCTGCATTGTTAATACCTGCCTGATAGTTGTAGTCCATATAGATGATGGCTCTAAATGTTTGACCTAATCTACATTATTCCTTCAATTGTGGGTGGTATCATGATACCATGATGCATATTCTGCTATGTGGAACAAAAACAATAGTCTTAATGGTGCCTTAATATGCCTTGATGTGCATGTCGGTGAATTCCTGCACATAGATAATCCCCTGTGACCAACCAATCAGAGTGCGCGACCTCACATAAACTTAACTCAAAGTTGAGATTCATGAGCAGGTCCGGATCACACCCACCACAACATGGCTCTCATCCAAATGTGGCCTGTGTGTCAAACGCATACACACACACACACACACAACTATTGTGTGTTATGTCATCATGTTAGTCATTGGCCCTTTTACATCAAAATCGTACTGATGTGCAGTGTGTGGGCGTGCACACGTCTGTGTGCGCGCGCGTGTGTGTGTGTGTGTGTGTGTGTGTGTGTGTGTGTAGCAAGCATTTGGGTTGTATCAATATGATACAGTGATAGCATTCATAAAGGTCACTTCACCCTGTGTGCCGTCTACATTAACACAGCAGTGCAGCAGCTTTTGGTTTAATGGATGTGTAGACAAACTTGTTGGCTAATGTAGAGTACCACTTGAAGAATGTGTTTTCTTTTTCTTTTTTTCTTTTTTTTTTTTGGCCTGAGAATGTATTTTTGGCCTTCAGGCATTTTTACAAAAATGCCTGAAAGAGCAATAGGACTACTCACTTTGGCAGATTTTGGCATTTTGCCGTGCCACAGAATAAAAACACTGAATATGATGTATACCAGAGGGCAGCTCACTGTGTTTGTTCATTTTTACCATCTAAGCCAGAGGCTTGCAGCTGATGAGGCACACAAGTGTGCAGTGATACTTTGCTCAACACTAAATTTGATTGATGTTTGATTGTTTGATTTTTTGGAAATCAAAAGTTATTATATTTCCTCCTTAAAACAGATCAAACTTGAAGGCTTGGTTGCTCATTTATTTACTAGCCTTCTTGTATGAACTGACAAAGCTGTCTTTCGACTTCTCAAGAAATCAACATTTTGATGGGCCTCTCTATGAGTTGAATTATTTAAATTAGTAAGGCCTAACCACCAAAATACTTGGAGCCATTGAGTCATAGCACAATTACAGCTTTACACTAAACTGATAAGCAGTTGTACTTCCTCATTCAAGCCTAAGTCAAACATCTTAACTGTGTAAATTATACCAGCAGATTGTAGTGACTTATATGACTGTGTGACTGTGTATGATTGAACACCTTTATAAACCTCAGCCAAGCAGTCACTCTCACAGACATTAGTGACTGCTTAAATACATTCACTAAACAGGGTGTGTCCGAGGTGACTTGAAGGTCTCTCTAACCTGCTAATATTGATTCAGGGCTGAACAGCTGCGCCAGTCCTGGATGAGGAACTGTCTAGCCCAGATCTAATCTTACTGGTCAACTTGTTGTACAGAAAACTGTCTGGAGGTGTGAGTCTGCAGGCTACAAGGGGCACAGTGCTTACAGGCAAGCTGATGGCTCCAAGTTTGTACTGCAGCAAACACAGAGACTGTGTAGGCAGGGCAGGGGTGTAATATTCATTCATTGCATTGATGCATCAATTATAAAAATCTGCTGATTCAACTGCATCAATCTGCTAAAAAGACATAGACCTCATCACTATGATTTGGCCTGAATCGATATGAAATCCTTTGAATTGATTCAATCACGACTCAGAAAAATACTGTAAATTGCATTGCTTTTTAAAAGAATAAATGTGAATAAAGGCAATTGTTTTTTTTCACATTTTAGAAGAAAGGGGATAGCCTTACATTATTGCAGGAGTATATTTAATAGATGTAAAATTTTGGCTACAAGTACTAAATCATTAAATTATTGACTTGAATTGTGGTTTACAAACTCAAATCAAATTGAATCATTCCAAAAAAGAAGAATCGTTCTCAAATCAAATCAAAAGCTGGTGAATCGATATGAATCTCTGTTAAGACAAAGAGTCACACCCGTATTCAGAGGCTGGAGTGGACAGGCAGATCACACCAAAAAATTGAAAACATTCCATATGGCAGATAAAGTGGAGTGTTGCATGTATATATGTGAGAGCATGCACCGTGTTGTTGCATCATTGTAGAGGATTCTGGTATTGGGTTTGGGCTTTCAGACAGACCGGGCCTGGCCTCGGGCTCCAGCCTCTGCTCCCAGGAGTAGCCAGGCATGTGGTGTTATTTGTTTTCAGCCGAACAATGAGTGACATGGATGATGAGCTCACACCAAAACCCGACAAAGGCCTGCCTGTAGCCCCTCTGGGCCCACAGAGACGACAACACAGACTGTCATTAACCTTCTTTCTAACTCCCTGACACTCTTTCTCTCCCTCCCTTGTGGCTCTCTTTCTCTTTGTCCCTTTCTTTCTTTCTTTCTCGCTATGACACTTTCACTCCACACTTCTCCCTGAACTTCTCATGATCGCTTTTTATTCTTCTCCTTGTGTTTCTTTTCTTTTCCCATCCTTGTTTATACCCACCGTGTTAAACTTTAATATTCAGATAGAAGATTTACTCTTTGAAAGCCAGCCAAGGTTATGGTGTGAATGCCAAAGTACACATATACTTGGTACAAGTCCTGCTTTTGTGCTGCATTATTGCTGCAGCGGCAACTGCAGCCTGTTGTTTGATCATGACACAATAGGATAAAACTGTTATATCGGTCTTTCCTTGTTCTCGGCTATTGAAAGGAGAACCACATTTTCATCTCAGATGTCGGAGCTTAGAAATTGTTGAGCAAGTTTGCATGAAAATTGGAACCTGTCAGGTGCCTATCTGCAGTTCTGCACTTGCAACCTGAAACCCTTGAGCTTACTTTCTGCATTTATTTCTAATCCATTCTCTCTCCTTTCTTCCAGGATGTGGTGTACCATTTCATTGCTTTGCTCTTCTACTTTGCTGCCTTCGTACTGGAGGCAGCCACCACAGCAGCTAATGGTGGAGCCCACATCAAGCCAACCCTGAACAGCACTGAAGTCGTAATGTGTATAACCTACCCCCGGGGTAATATATTCACCGTCCTAGATGAGAGGCAATACAGTATTAATGTGGCAGCTACGGTGAGTGCTGTTTATCTTTTTAAATTGGGTGTTTATTGTGCACTTTATTGCTTATATGCATATGGCATACATTTATACTCATACATTATTACAGTACATTAATAGTGCACTCACAGTATTGCACCATAGGGCACCTAAGATTTGAGAACCTGCTATGTATTTGTCTGTATAATGCATTTTTGCCTCAGTGTCTGAACACTGACATCTAGAGATAAGTTTGAAAGGAAGAATGTGCAATCACAGAATAGAGAGGAAGAGGCAATGATTCTGGGGGGGTCGAAAGACGATTATTAAATAAGAAAACACATTTTTACGCTGCAAAAGTATTATGAGGTTTATTTTTTCATATCTTTTCTCCATTTTTTGATTGTTTTCCTGTGAAATATTGAGCATTTTTTAAATTTGTGGCCTCCTTTGTCAAGTAAGTGAATTAAACAACCTGAAAATGGAGCTGTTCTCCAGTTGGACTGAGCAAGGTAAAACTGATTAGAGAGCCAGCTTAGTGGTTACATTTACATGCATCTTGTCATTTACATCCTTGCTCTGTCTATGGTCTTATTCAGGCCTAGCCATTTACATGAACTCTATGACTGAGTATCTCCTTTGCCGTGAATAAATCAGTAAACAAAACATTCCTGTGTGCCTGTGTTGTCCTGCTATCTGCTAGGACAGTCCACCAGCAAAAATATATGAAAATGATGTGATCATCAGCTGCCATTTTTAGCTAGTAGCTTTCATCTAAAGTAAGGGACAGAAATGATTATCAATATGTACCCATAATGCCTATGAGTCTGAGTTTGCACAAAGCCTGTTTAATATCAAAGCAAGTAGGCATGTCAACCATGTTTCAAACAATTAGCATAAGAGCTCAGTCAAGTTATCCTAACCCAGTTATGTTGTTTACATGCATCAACCCGTAGCCAAATTACTGAAGTAACCATGTTAAGAATGGAATTTCCTTGTAAACATTGCTAATGATCACTTGAAACGCCAGGGTTATCATATGTCATTGGACACATTTTCATGGTAATATTCTCAAGTCTGTTTCAGTCCATGAATTAAACCAGGTTTACTAATCAGGTATCTGAGGGAATACAAACAGTAGTATACCCACTTCTTCCTCTGTGCCTTTGCACTACGCTTATTAAAATGTCTAGGTTACAAAGGATTGCAGAATCACAATAGTGTATACCCCTCTTAAACTACAGCACGTCTTAGTCTCCAATGAAGATTTCTTATATGAAATCATATAATCAAAAAGAACATTATAATGCACCATTGAAATTAGCTCTGAAATTTCCTCCATGTTTCTAAGCACTAAGTTTGTGTTCAAGCTCTTCAACTAACTCTCCATGTCTTCTTTGTCCCAGATATTTGCCTTTTTGGTGACTATATGCTACGGCTGCAGTATGTTCATGGGCTTCAAAAGGTGGAGGATGTAACCCCGAACACTGACGCCTACATCAACTAATTTTTACAACTGCTTCATAACGTGTTCACAATGTATTACAACAGCAACCACACTGTCCAGAGCTCTTATTCACAGAGCGCACTTTCACAGTGCTGTTCAGTTTAGGTCCGTTGAAGCTTCATTCATTCCTGATGGGAAACTCATGTCAGCAAGCAGTCAGATAAAACACACACTGGAAAACTGCTGCTTCAGTCAAAAAAGTGGAAGATTTCTGGACTCCTACAGGCATCCTATTGAACTGTCCCTTAATACTCTATTAATTCTATCTATGAATAATTGAAAAGATTGGTTGCCAATTTAAGAATGGCAGTTTTCTATCACGATTCTGTTATGTCAAATTAGCACACTTTTTAATGCTGGCCCTGTCTTTGCAGCTTTTTTAACCTCTCTAGCAAAAATCGATGTGGGCTGTTTAGGAAGCCTTGTGCAATGGCCTTGTCTCTGCTGGTAAGGCTGTAATACTGCAGCAACATTTTGAGGCAATGCAGATGGGTCATTTTGCCAACTCTGATGACATGTATCATTAGGGTTTTGTTTCTTGTATGCCCTTTGTTATCCACGTAGATATTGGCCCATTTCCAGATATTCCAAATATTCCCCACTTCCACTATCATAAAAATGCCCATGTATGATTGCCTAAAGGTTATGAACAATAATGTAATGTGAACAGTGATCCAATGTGATGGCGCCACCTGTTGGGGAGAACCTGAAAAGCAAGATGTTTTCATTATCCTCCAGTTACTGAGGTGCTAAGGAGGTGTTGGTAGACTCACCCTATGATCGTGTGTTAATGCATTTTTTAAATGTTCGTTATTTAAAATGTGACTTGATGTGACATTTGAATTTCAAAGTTTTTGTTTCTGTGTGCACTGAAAAGTGTGCACTGTGTTGTGCATACTTTTCACCCATCTAGTAATGGAATTATTTTCTCTACACCCAGCACAGTTGTTAAGTGTAACATAAATAATTGACATTCCCAATGAATATTTGTTACTTAATGATATTTGTATGCCTGGATCAAGGCTTGGATCATTTTATAGGAGATGGCTGTCAGACCTGAACTAATTACATATAATTATTTGTATTTGTTAGCCTGCTTTTTGGTGCCAAATGAGTGGGGTCCAGCAGCTCAGGATAGTTCAGCTAAACTATTACAAAAAAGTATGCTAACTGTATTTTAAAAAATGTGTTACTGTAGAAACTGTAGAAATAGAATTAATTCCATTTCCATGTTTCTACTTACAATTATGAGTACATACAATTTCCACACCAGTTCTATTTCTGTGGTCTGAACTTTTGGGAATCATTACATTGTCCCGTGTGTCTTGCTCCATCCATTTGGCATCAGTGTAGGCTTAAACAAACCAACACATTATTTAGAAATAGTACTATATCAAGGTTTGACATTGATATATTTTTTTTCCTTTTACTTTGTGTGGGTTCTACCATCAACTTTTAAGTCTCCTAAAGGAGTGGATGGACCTTTTTATCCCCCAAAGCTACTGACTGTCATGTATTGGTTTATTTAAAGTATTTATCTTAATATACTGACTGATCATTGAAGTAGACTGTATGTGTAGAGTTTGATTCTTACTGTAAAATAACTACAGTATGTTGAAGCATCATAAAATTGCCCGAATCAATAACTGTCGTAAACTGGCTACTTGTAAATGATTTCTTAGTATTTACATTCTCATATGCATTAGGCTATTAAGTTATGTTAATATTAATTTTAATTTTTTAAGGCTATTTGTGGAGAGTTTGTGATTGTGTGTATGACACCTGCTGTTTTTGAACTACAGAAATAAAGATTCTGAAGTAAAAAAAAAAAAAGAAAAAAAAGAACTTGTTTTTGTGTCATGATGAAATATTTTTGACATTAAAATAATCTTTATTAGCTGTTTTTTTAGATTTTGGTATAAACAATATAGATTATTATATACAAAGGTTTGTCATTGGGGTTCATACCCAACCTGTTTCATTCATCTCCCCTGCTGATTCTGTCGCGTGTAATTCTAATTTTATCCACTAGATGCCACCAGTTACCTACAAACACTCAATTGTGTTTAATGAGTTCTCTCAAGGTTGTTTGATAATTTCACAACTGAACTCAAGTCAACAAAAATGCTCGAATAAGATTTTAAAATGTTTTTGTGATATACTCTTTGCTTTGTTTTGCATTATGAACACTAAAAGAGTCATAGAAAAAAATATAGCTAGTAAGTGTTACTGCAACACAGAGTAAAACGCAACTTGTCCATTTGCCATTCTACAAAGTTTGCTGTTGTTTTAAACGTGTTGTCTAAATGCTGAAAAATGAAACAAGCGCATCGAAGCAACTCATGCGCGCGCTTCACTTGGTCCGCGCTCGTCCTCGCTGTGCATCTCTGCCACTATCCTCATCGCGTGAAGACAGACAGAATAACACCGGAAGTTAGACAACATATTCCTTCAGGATAAAAGGTGTAAATTTGTAACTTGAGTTTTCAATTTCTGGCAAATTTAACTGCAAGTGCGCGGCATCAAAAATACGCAATAAATAAATAAAATAAATACAGTGAAGAAACTGTAAATTTGTTCAACTTCCAAGAAACATTTGAACCGGAAAATTGGCGTATATTTGTTCATTTACAATGCATGGTTATACATCAAATATTACTGTTTATTGAACTGTGCCAATCTGGTGGCTGTGAAAATAGGGCTGTGTAAAGCCAGACATGCCCAAATTTGTCACTTTTCAAAATGAATAATTTATTGGGCTATTGAAGCCTCAAATGCACTGAATCGTATCAAAATGTTCAGTGACATCTTCCATTTTGCAGTGGCTTACATCTGGGTGTTGCCAGTTACCTTGTATTGACATCCAATTGTTTTTGGAGAAAAAAAATCTGGATTTATTGCTCGTCGCTCGAGTAAATGACGTCCATTGGTTTATTTGGAATAGTGGCATCTGTTTTTATGAGGGGGAATGCAAACTGAAAAGTGCGCAAAGGTAATTAAACAGTCTTTGCTCAAAAATCTTACAATAATCACAGTTTTTTATTTGGAAAAACTTGACCGGAAGTAATATTTCACTGGGTGACTTGACAGTTGTTTCTCCTGTCCTCTCCTCTCTCGCAGAGTCAATCGTAGAGAAGGCAGAGAGAGGAACCTTGTGTGTTGGAATTCACCTTTCAAGATATAAGATAAGGTTACCTGCTAAACCTTGTGGATTTATTCTAGTTTCTTTTACCAAACTGCCAGAGAAAATCGCCATGGTCTCAGTTGTCCAGCCATGGACAGGAGAAGAGCAGCGTGGAGGAGAGACGGGGATTTAAATCTGTCTTTCGTCCGAAAAACAGCTTCTTTTGATTTGGAGTGAACGGAGGACTAAAGTAGAGTCGCGCTAATACAAAATACAACCGTTTTTGACTGAGAGAAAAGTTGCTGTTTAGTGGTTCGAGAAGACCTGAAATTGTCGAAAACGACCCCGTACATTTTTCTATTTTGTTGTGTGTGTTTTTTCCCACTCTTCTTTGGTTTTCCTGGAGAGCGGAGCTGGCGAGCTGAAAGCGGCTGACTGAGTCAGGACTGACCGTTGGAGTTGGTCCTGAAAATGGAGGCTGTTATCGAGAAGGAATGCGGTGCACTCGGAGGACTCTTCCAAACTGTTATCGGAGACATGAAAGTGAGGCAAAATTTTACTTTTCATTACAAGTTATATTAGTTGTTCAGCATTACACAATTTATCAAAAACGAAACATCTGTTTAGCTTCTCAGAAGTCAGTAGTAGTTAACTTGGCTGCGCTTCAACACATAAGCAAAGCTAAATCAGGTTAAGTTTACCTTTCATCAGACGTCTGAACTCAACCATGTGTTAAATTTCTCGCCTCCGTGACCATTTGGATACTTAGAACTTGTGTTTAGAATAGAATCGAACAGAATAGAAGTTTCCCACCTTTTGTTTCAGTGATTCTGTTCTACTATATTTTGCATCCTATATTTTGTAGCATTCTGTTCTATTCTATTCTATTCTATTTTGTTCTATTTTATTCAGTTCTATTCTAAATGTTATTTTATTTGAACCCAGTTTGGACTGGATGCAGCCAGCCTAAAAGGCTAAATAGGCCAATCAGTCTTAAAAGTAGGACATGCCATTTTGACTATTTTTGACAGAGCTTAGCTGATGAGACAATTAGCAGATTTCCCAGCTGCTGTACCGCCTGAAGGAATGCTGGGAATGTAGCTATAGCTGGACAGAATATGACCTGCAGGATCTGAAGGCTTGGACATGTGTGGGTCAAACAGCCAGCCATCAGGTCTGCCGATGTCACAAAGTTTGTTATGAATGCTGCTGAGGGTTTCAGCACTTCCCATCACCCTATTTCTCACATTACTGGGTATTTTTAAAGTCTCCCCCCTCCCATTAACTCTCCAGTTACTGAGCTGTCAGACATCCTGAATGAGAATGTGCAAATGCCCATTATATGTATGTTTTCTTCAGCTTCTCTTTCAACAATTCAGGGCCGTTCTCTATCTTTCTCTTGCATCTGAAATGGGTTTTGCCATGAATTCTCATTTTTAACTGTTTCACAAATGATTGCATCATCAAATCCTATGTAAAACGCTTTCTGAGATCAGAGGCAGTTAGAGTCTACCCGGACATTTTTACCAAGTGACAACTCACTTTGAAATGTTGTGTGATTCACTACAAAGGTAATAAGTTAACAATAGCAGTAATGATGTAGAACAGGCTTGTTTGACACTGTGTTGCAGTGCTTGATGTCTGTGGGAGTCCTGCTGAAGCTAGGGCAGAGCAGATGGTGGCTTCTTCAGAGAGAGTGGGGCGAGGGAGCAAAGGGAAGGATGCAAGAGGGAGAGATGCAGAGGAGAGAGAGAGAGAGAGAGAGAGAGAGAGAGTTGCTGGGTTGTTTGTTGGGTGCTATATTCCACAGCATGAGATGACATTCCTTAGGCCACTGATACTACTAGCACATCAGCGCCAAACATTCCCTCGTAGTAGAATCATCTCTTAGTTTGCATGTCCTCATAGCACCACGTTATCCCCTACTCTCCAAGCTCTTCTCGTTGCATTACGCCACTGGTTCCCTCTGATAGTTTTACATAAAAAGCTCTTCAACTATTTTCAGCGCAGGACCCAAATTTAGTAAATTTAGTGTCCCCTCAGGAACAAGGCTCATTATAACACATTAGTGCTCTTGTTGTGTGGAGATCCTTCCGAAAGAGGACCGTGGCCCATTTTGCAGCTCAACACATGCAGAGCGCTACATGACATTGTGTCCAATCATGAACATGAGATACTAAATGGAAAAAACTGGAGCACAAGAAAGAAATAGTGAAAGTGTGACTTATGAAAATGATTGAAAGTTAACTGTTTGTAAGTAGGTGAAAGTAGTTTGTTTGTTTCACTACTTGATCTGTACTTATTAGCAAGTTTAAATCTTGACTCCATTAGGAATCAAGACCAAAAAGGTGACATAGGTGTCACAAAGTTGACATGTTTTTGAGGTGACATAAGTCTAAGAAAGTGACACAGGTGGAAAATCCATAGCTTTAGCTCATTCTGTTTAGCTCTGTAGAGAAGACCAGGTTAAGGGCTGTTGAGTTGAGGCGTCCGTTTGACCTCGCGTTGGTAGCTCTGCTGAGCGTTTACATAACTACAGAATAGTGACAGACTATATGTTCTGATGATGAGGCTGTGCCAACCATGTTTCTGTCTGTGTGTTCCCACAGAGCAGCTATCCTATCTGGGAGGACTTTATCGCCAAGGCTGGGAAGTTGCAGACACAGCTCAGGTGAGTGAGTTGTGTGTGTGTATGTGTGCACGTAACTGAGGCTTTCTTTCTGGGTGTCATTTCTGATGGATGTAGAACTGAAGAAAAAATCAAAATAGCTCACATTAATGAAGGGAAATCAGCATTTTCACATCTCATTGATATCAGGTTATGAGATGATTTCTGCTAATTTTGCTACAGGTACATGTACAGTTTGTTTTGTTCAAACTGTCATATATTTTACCGTGCAAACTACATTCCCTGTCTGCTGAAGTGTCCACATGTTTGTTACATAACATCCTTGACCTGCCATGTTGTGCCCCAGTATACTCAGAGCTCTCAGTGGATCTCCCCTCCTTTCACTCCCACTGGCTTGTACAAAGGATGTCAGTGTCAATTCCCTTCCCCAGCAGTTTTAAGTGCCCACGTGTCCACAGATATATCAGCAATGACATTTTATATAAAAGCCTAATGTCTTAACAATACTGTCCCAAGGTCATTCTGTGCGCTTTCCCTCCATTTAGTCTTCATTAAGGCTAAGTTAATTTTCTCCATTATGAAGGGTATGTCTTTCCAATGCTGTAAATTTACACACCTCCTGCCAAAATGATTCCAAGTCTTCTGCTGTCAATGAATGTCAAACTCAGCCACCTTTCCTAGTTGGTTTTAAGTGGCCACGTGTCAGTAGACAAACTGCTGCTGACAGCGCACATAAAAGCTCATTGTTCTGCATGTACTGTAAATATGCATGCCCTATGGTCTAAATTATTGTTTGGGTAACAATGCATGCCAGTATCCTAGTTGTTTTTAAGTGTCCATAGGCAGACAAATACTGACAGTCATATAAAGACCTGAGGTCTTAACAGTGCGTTCCAGAGGCCACTCAGTGTCTCATTGTTCCATTTCTTTCAGTATTACGGCTGATTAAAGGTGATATGTTATTCAAGTGTCTCCATCATTCAGGGGTTAAATATGTGACCTGGCAGTGCTAAAACTCAGATGGGGTATTTGTACCCTTGTTGCTAATGACTAGCTCTAGGGTGTCTGTATGACTGGACACCAGCGCTCTGGTAAGGTTATGGTTGAGTAACAGTGTGTGTGTGAACTCTGTAAACTCTGCCAGTCAGAAAAAGTAATTGATCAGAACAAAATAGTGAATCCATTAATGATGTGTTTTGCAGGTGTAAAGGCGAATTGGTTAATGAAAATAGGTCACTGAATGATGCTAATATGTAGGTTTATGGATTTATGCCAGAGTTAATGACTTGTCTCAGTACTGTCTTACTTATTGTTGTGTTGTGTACACATTGAAGAGCCTTCTGAATAGCAAATATGAGGGGGGCAGTGCATTCACCAGATATGAGTCAGGAAATATATTAGCAAGGCATAAGGAATGAAGTGAACCATGTTTGGATTATAAATCTATGCTATATTTGTGGGTGCAAAATACAAAACAAAAACAATGAAATATCTCCATAGATCTTCACATATATATACCAATACCTGTAAACCTGTTTATAGTACAGAGACCTGACAGTGGCTGAATTATCAAGCATTTAATGTCAAGACCAGCAGACAGCAGAATGGCATGAAGCATCCACACTGCTGAAGTGTCCTTAAGCAAGGCACTGATCCCTATCAGCTTTTTGCCCAGACTTTTTACTAACAACAGCACATCATGTCTGAGCAGCAAATGTACAGTAAAACAGTAAAATTCCATTATAATACAATGTTCAGCAAATTATTCTTATGGGTGCATGGCATGACATAGGTGGCCTATCCATGTGTCAAGAAACCACAGATTTTATCCAAACATTGTAATGAGTTGCTAGTGATGACTGAGTGCTTACTCACTTATTACCACTGGAAGCACATGAAAAGTTTCATGACAGTAACATCGTCCAATATTACACTGTTTCTAATCTATGATCATAGGCTGTGAAATTCAAAACACACAGTCAGAAGTGAACTGTCACCGCAAGATCGATGACATGCCAGCGCTACTAATATTCTGCTGACTCCTGCAAATTGGCTAATGCTTTCCATGACATACGTTTGACCACATGATCTCGTAACTGAAGCTTTTTTTCAATGATCATGCAGCTGAAACAGTGATTGGCAGTGATTGGCAGATCACCGATGACCTATTTACAATATCAATGCCATCAGTGGCTGTTTGATTGATCTACCTCAAGCAATGATCAGTTCTTCCTTTGCAGGATCAGCTTCATACATTGATAAA
>OMLF01024381.1:6087-27255 GCA_900302615.1 Holocentrus rufus
GGGAGGAAATGAAACAGGGAGGAGGAGAAGGAGGAGGGGGAGGAGGAGGAGGAACGAGGAGAGGAGAGAGACAAACAAGAAGACGGCAAGCGATGAGGAGCGGGCGCGGCGGAAGAGGAGGCGGCGAACGGCTGTTTGCCCGACTGCTGTCGGAGTTGGCCCCAGTATTTTGTCAGCCAAGATCGAGGCCGGGATCTTAAGAAGCGGCAGGAGATCAGGTCGCGGTGCATCAACACGCGCACCCCCACGCTTCCAGACAAACCCCAGGATGAGGCGGAGGAGGAAGGGGCCGAAGAGGAGGATGGTTTCGCAATCCTACAGAAAGCCCTCGAGGCTCCTGTGGTTCGGCTTGTGCCTTTGCTAACTGCTAGCTCCATCCTGGATGTCTCAAAAGAAGGAGGAACAGTGAAAATTGATTTACAATCATCCAAATACAAAACTATTCAGTAACAGCTGAAGGAATATTACTAGTAATTGTAGTATGGCTTCAGTCCCAATCAAAATAAAGCAGGGATGGAGATGGAGTCAAGTTCATAGACGATGCTTGGTGCCGGTCACTGGTGTAAACCAAGCGGGGCGGAGGACAGCGGCTTTATATCCGACCCGCCCAGAGCCTTCCTGCCTGATCTCATCTGGAAACATCTAGAAACGCGCATGCCCTTTACATTTCTCTCGCACATTCTCCATCATACCTCCCCTCTCGCTCCCCGTCTCTCAGGCTGCCCCTCCTGTCCCTGACCCCCTGCTCTCGCCACTGATTGGCCAGAGCAGGACATGAGGAGAAATCAGGTGTGTGTGACGGGACTCCAGCTGTTCGACAGAGAATAACAACTGTTACAGGAGATTAACTTAAGCTGCTACTGCCGCGGCCACTGCCGTCTCCTGTGGGTTGGGTGTCATGCAGTTGTGCAATTAACTAGGACCTGCTGAATGTTTCAGTTAATGACTGCCTATTTCTAATAGCGAACATCTCATAATACTGAAAGAAAATGACATCGTTTATTTTGACATTCATGGAAAATCAATTTAAATAGTAAAATTACCTGTGATATAACCTTTTAAACACAATAAAATATATATATTGCAAGAGAGAAACAAAAACTGACAAATTTGTTTAAGAATTTGCAAAAGTCTCATATTGGATTACCACAGAAAATCTTTTTTCTTTCTTTTTCTTTGCACCATAATCATAATTATGTCTTGCGTAAAAGCACATAATAATAGTACTACACTGAATAAACTAGATCTATCCCAGATTTTCCAAGAGCTGAACAAAAATAGACCTCCCTATTAGGTGAACTACTTGAACCGGTCCTAACCAGGGCTAATTATCACCTTCGACCACGGCCTGTTGGTGGCCAATCTCCTCCTCTAACAGCTAATGTGCAGCCTGTACGCACACACACAAGCATACTCACCAGAGACAGTCATGCATGCATGACAAAAACACAGCCAGAGAAAGATGAGGACTCAAGGAATAAAAAAAGTCTCTAAAGTCTGCATCAGAGACAGCATTCATCTCACTAATCCCCTGCAAAACTCCAGAGAGGCAAACAGATCTCTTTAATTTGACACACAGGGACTGGAAGAATCACTGCAAACCTCCCGACCCACATTTCTACCCATCAATCCATCCTCCCCTGCTTCTTCTTCCCTTTATCTAATAAGTGAGCGCCGGTCCATGGTATTCATTATGCGTGTGTGTTTATGTGTGCACGTGTGTTCTGCTTACCAAGGTTAGGAGATCCTGACGAGGCTGTCCTTTGTAGAGAATCTCTCTGTGGGCAGGAGAGAAGAAAGAGAGCTTTTATTCAGGCTCTTATCAGCTGAGTGACAGATAGTGAAATGTCGAAAAATTTCCTGCTGTTACAGTCATTTCTTGACAATACTACACTACTCACAAGACCAAAGACTTCGCTTAACAAGGATACACCAAAGGCAGACACATATAAGTGGACCAGCGGTGTAGAACTCGCAATTCACTTACAACATAGCAACGCCCTCGCTAAAACCAGTGTCACATCAATACTGCCTTTGCATTTGATATTTCTTGTTTTTTCCACTGCCTGTGCTATTAATATAATGACTGAGCACATGCAACAGCAAAACCTCAGTTTTAAATGCATTTTGAGGCTATAGATTTTTTGTTTACGCTGGAACAGTTCATAAATACTGAAGCAACGTAGACTTATATTTTAAGCTATAATGGGATATGAGAGTCACAAACATGATTTTCCATACAAGTCTACCCTTCAAAACATGTATGCATAAACTCGTAATAACTACACTCACATCCCATAATGATAAGTTTAAGTTAGCGGTAATACTTGGGAAGGCATTAGGGCTATGAAAGTGTAATGTTTACCTTGTTCTTGCTGTTGCTGCACTCACCCAGCAGACTCTTGCAGCTCTTGTGAACGTTCACAGCACAGTCTGAAAGACAGCAGGACAGGACACACACTCACTGTAGTTGCTGTAGCACATTATCTCAGCGGCTTTGCTTTGCCTGCACCCACACAGTACAGATACTAAAGAGCAGGCTTGGGCCGATAATATCAAATGCTGTGATATTTGTGTGATACTTTGTGATATTTTCTGCATTACTGAATAACTCCCCCCAGAGGACCATGCGTAGTTTACATCTCTGTTTATTATGCATTTATTGTATTTGTGGTAGACACTGCAGCTAATGGTGAGGTCGCTGTATGGCAGTTACAGTAATAGTGTGCAAGGGAAATTCTGACAAGACAATTTAATATGGAATTCATCTACATAAAACATTTAATTTAGGAGATATTAAAGGGAGAATTTAGATTCAATAAAATAATAAAATAAATACATTTTTTGAAAGGTAGGGTTTTTGTTGGGGGATGACAATAGTGAATATTGCAATATGTTGATATCACCCAAGCCTAAGTCTGTTCCTCTTTTCTGTCCATCTGTCTGCCTGTCTGCAAAACAAAGTCAAACCAAAGGGCAAACTGCTGTCAGGTCTAGATGGAATGACATTTAGGTTGATTAACAGAGATATGAATCAGAGTTGTTTTGGAAAAAAAAAAATAAAGTGGGCTAATGGGCTCTCCCCTCTGTGACTAGCTTCCTTACTAGACGGACAAAACAGCAGATGAAGCCACGCTATTCCAGGCTCGCAGACTGGCTACATGCTGTATAAGATATGTAACACAAGCCTCTCCCTAAGGACTGGACTGGCCAAACAAATTGTGTTATCACTATGCAAAGTCTGAACCCAACCCAGCCAAGTAAAAGCAGGCTCATGTGGACAACAAACACATGGCCTTCTGTGCAAAACGCCCACATGTGCACAGGCAAACGTATATGCATGAACACGTATGTGATAAACACAAAGCAGCCGCACTTTACAGAAGCTGAACAGCGGAGGCGGGGGTTGATGGGTTGAAAACAGCCCGGTCTAATGCAGCAATTAGCGAGAAACAAACATTCATCTAGCTGCACCAAGTGGGTCGCTCAATACCGGCTGTGCGCTTTAAGATGAAAACCAGAGTGGCTTTGCTGTGTGTGAGCGCTTCCTAACAACTTATTAACTTATTGCAGTGCTGTGGTGTGAGTGTGTGTGTGTGTGTCCATACATTAAACATATCATCTGGCTGTAAGCATGGAGCGGCGCGGTGATTGTTTGACTCTGCAGGCGGCATGGCTGGTTCAGAGGGGTGGCGCTCCTCTGAACAATGCAATGTAAACACGCCCGACACCAGCAGCTTCCACTAACTGCTGTGCTGCCTACTGTAAAAGCCTCCTATAGCCCCCTTTCACTTCTTTATCCTTCCTATATGTTTGAAGTCAATACAGGACAAAGGAGGGTCCCACAAAAACAACAAAATCCGTGTGGTAAAATCGTGAAGCCGAGATGAATAATCATTTTTGTGCTCGCGTATGGGTGAAGGTAGCAGTCCTTTAAGATTAAATGCATACATATATATAGGTTTAATGTAATTGAGGGGACATTAACATAAACTATCTCTGCTTACCTCTTTCTCCCACCCTTTAGGACTAACAGATTTCCTCTATAATCTCCACTTGGTTCCCAATCGCACTGCTGCCACCCGCTCTCTCCCTTTCTCGGATAATAAATAAACAATGTCTGGCTGAGCTGAGGGAAAAGAAAACAGAAACTGGCTTCTGAATAATCTTCACCACCGATGCTGTGTCCCCTCATTGGCACGGGCTCAGATTACCACCAGGCCACAGTGAACTGCAGCAGTTTGTGCTTCGTTGCAATATTTCTGCACAACTCTACACCAACCGAAGCCGCTTTGGACAATCTGTAGGCCTGCATTCTGCTAGTTTTAACCTCAATATATACCAGTAAGACTTCGTTTGTGCAGCTAGCCTTAAGGCAAAAAGCAAATACTACCAACACCTTTTGAAACCTTATTCCTTTGGATCAGATAGTCCTATTCAGATTTCACCTATTGTTCCTCAGTGATGCACATTTCTTCTTAACAAATGCCAGAGACAGGATCCGTTTTTCACCTTAAGAGGCGGCGACAGGCGCTGGACCACAGTCAGTAAGCCAGCCAACTCATCAGCAGTCAAGCAGTCAGATCCAGAGGTAATTTTCCACCTCGCTCCAACTAATGTGCGAAATTCCGCTCTCTCTGCCAGCCAGGCTCATTCACACAAAAGACGAAAAAAAAAAAAAAACACCAACGAGCCTTCAATGTCTAATTAAGTCTGCCAGGCCAGTACATCTTCTACTCTTCTTCTTCAAAGCCCAAGCACACTGTCTGGGCAGGGCTGGGAACAGCAATGCTAAAAACAGAGAAAGATAAGAAGAACTGAGAGGTAAGCGGATCTAGACAAAGTAAAAAAAACTAAAAAACAAAACACAGCAGTCTTTTTCACCGCAGCGTCAGCCAAACTCACTTGGAGTCATCAGTGAAGAAACCAAAACTCTGTGAAGGGAATGTGTGGCATTACTAATCATGCTCATGAACTGCATTCACAACAGACTTCTTGCTAGACAGAGGTAAAAATTAAGCTACACAAGAAGACAATGTCCGCTGTTTACTGATAGTAGCAGCGTTTCGCAACAGTCAGCACTGACTCACTGTGACAAGTCATCTCAAAAATTCATAGTAGCAAAGTGAATGTTAACCAGGGGGAAAAGTGGTGTATTAAAGTTTAAATTCAGTTTTTTTTCACTCAGGCTGTATGAAAATATTGATACCCATCATTTTTTATGACACATCACACAACCTCACCACTAACACTCGGCCTTAGAAACCATTATGAATGTCCTTTTTGAAAACAGAAAACTTACAGCGCAGTCAAATACACCTTGAAATTCTCCACCAGAACAAATGATTATAAACGACATTTACTAACAAGATTAATTCAGCATTTATGATAACAACTTGCCTAGCGAACATATACACCGTTCTGCTGCGGCTAATGCTGCGTTCAAGGCAGCACGGACCTTGGACTATCTGTCTTGCAAATTTCAGACATGCAATAACACGGCATTCAGGTGTTAATTCAGGATAGATGAATGCTCACAAGAAGAAGTCACTGTGGATTTTCTTCCAGTGAAAACAGCAAAGAAAACAGCATCCATTTTTTCTGGGGTATCACTGTGAACACAATGGTCTTGAATACCTTGGGAAATTCAGACGCCCGAGTTCAAGTGAACGCAGCATTAGCCGACTTTAGAAGGACAGTGTGGATGTATACAAGGCAATTTATTTTCATAAATGCTGAATAAAACTTGCCCAGTTACACTGTGTTGAACACAATCCAACATTAATTAAAATTTGCAAGAAACTGCAGTTGAGTGGTACGTTTCTCATTACTGGCGCGAGCAGTGAGGTTTTTCTGTGTGTGGTTATTAATGATGGGTATTTTTATACGCCCTGGGTTGAAAAATACCTAACCTAGATACTTTGGCTGCAGCAGGTAGTCAGGGCCAACAGGTCAAATAATACAGAGTTCAGACGTCGGTTTTCAGTTCTGTTTCTCTTTCATTATGTGTGGGATGGTCAAGTGAACTTAGTGGGTGATCCTAGACCAGCTCTCTTACTCCTGAGCAGTGTGATACATTCACAGCCAAACCAGGACAGTGTTGTAATCTGGAGCTGGCTGACTATTGAACACTTAGCCCCCATTAGCTCCACACCCAACCCAACATCTGCTGACTGGTAAGTACCCTATCACACAGGAAGCAGATCTGTGATGTAAAGTGCACACTTCAGTGATTGACTCAATGAGCTGTGAAGAGAAACAAGGTGAAGTTCACACTCATGGTTAGCAGAACGGTACTGTAGGTGTGCATCATTTTCTCTGGTTTGCCCTGGCTGTGTGAAAATGTAAACTATAAATGAGAGAGAAAGCTGTGGGTTGGCCAAACATCCGGGTTTCGTCTATTAGACATGACCTACACCCCTACGGAATAGGTGAAAACAAGACAACATTACTCTTATAATCATCAGCGTTATAAGGAGTCATATCAAAACATGTTAAATCACATATCAGTGCCACTCCTGCCCTATAGAAAGAATGTTTTGGCTTGCGTGATCTTACTGGAAGAGACAGGGGTTTGTCTCAGGGAGCCAGAGATCCAGATAGCAAAGGGTGGGTTCTTCCAAGGAAAGCACTCCCAGGTTACCTCATCCAAATGCGTATAGCCTTTTGATGATATAAACTATTGAACTTGACCCTGCCCATTAGATATTAAATAACCCAAACTAATCATGCAAGATGAGAGTGTTGCACTGTAGTTGGTCAGAGCATTTGATGCCAGGTAAGATGGCACTGTTCAAACTTTTCAGTTCCAGCATTTTTCAGTGAAAGTTACAATACAGTCGTCTTTGCTGATCAGCTACATCGACCAAACTTAACATCTCCATCAACTTGAAGGAGCACTAAAGTAAAAGTCTATATTCCCTGTGTTCTCCTCACACATTAAGTCTTAGGGTAGGTGAACACCAAGTTAAAACCTTTCTGTCCTGAGTACCCTGTCCAGTCCGCATAAGTAGTCCAACATCAACCGGTTGTACTGACCAAGTCAGAGGAAAAGAGGTCACAACAAGTGTTTCAGAGGCATTACTTTCTTACAGAGCAGCCAAACACTGACATCACCAGCTTCCCGTGTGTATGTGTGTCAATGTGTGTGTGTGAGCAGCCAGTCCTAATTCACATGGGACAAAAACACCAACACTTGGGGCAAACTCTAAAGCTGTCAGCCAATCGATGACATCATCCAGTGAAACAGGAGGACATGGGGCTTGGGAACTGAATGAGGCAAAACATCTCTTACTGATCAAGTTTCCATAAAAGGAAAGCCATGATCACCATTACAATCCAGTAGCGGACAGAAAATACTGACACTTCAAAGTGAGACTTCAGAGAAACATGTGGCAGTGTTTGGAAAAACACATCCAGGCCCAAATAAATGCTTTAAATTCCCATGTGAAAAGTCATACCTAATCTAGAGGCAACTATTTTATCCTGGACTTCAATTCATTTTCCCCAGATAATGCATTTTGATGAAACAGGCTTTTTGTCCTTGGTACCCTAACCTGTCCACCTGTCTGGTCAAGCACATGAGCAGTAAGACAAGCAGACAATAATAGTAGCTAATAGACAGGTAGGCAGACAGTAAAGAGACAAATCTACAGTGAGGCAGTCAGTGGAGACAAAGAGGCAGCCAGTCCCAAAATCATGCATCGAGTAGAGAGAGTCAGAGAGGCAGGCATTTTGGAAGACAAAGCAGTGATGCATGGAGAAGTGGTGTGCTAACAGGGTGAGATGGGTGAGACCCGGAGTCACTGGAGTGAGCTGTTATGCACTGGCAGACCTGCCAAGCACAATTAGCACCATGTGACCCAGTCAGAGAGCTCAGTCAGAGCCCAGAGGTGAGGAGAGGCAGGCTGGATGGTAACCCCTCAGCTTATAGGCCATTCCCACTGTCTAATGCGCCTTTATAGCTCTGATACAGGACATCATCTGCTCAACCGAAGAATGAACAGAATTTGACATTTATGAAAGTATCATACCAGAGATTATGAAGTTTACCAACACCCAGCTACTGTGAGACACACAAAATGCACCTTATAACGTTTAACGCTATGGCAGATGAAGACTAACCTAGAATTAAACAAGAGATAGCAGTAGCTAAAAGATGTTTTGCGAATTTTTGCAATCGCCATCCCACAGTCTTTCAATATCCTTTATTGGTTTACCGAGGTGCTCAATCCGACAACGTTAACTGGATCTCATAACTAACTTGACTGAAACAGCTAACGGCTAGCAGTCACCTGTTGAGCTACCAGGGATGAACACAGTCTGCCAAACAGCACCAAAGACAAACTGAAAAGTGCACTAACAGGGAGAAAGTGGAGTGCGTCATTCAGTGATACAGACAAACACATCGTGGGAATAACATGCTCAGATCTATAACGTAGCTAGCCAGTAACTAAAGTTAGCCAAGCTAACTTGCTAGCCACTTACACTTATTTTGTTTAGACAGAGGCGGGGTGTTAATGTTAAACTAGCATGCTGGCTAACAAGCTAACTGGCTAGTAAACGATAACGACTGCAACTGGAATCTAATTGTGCTAATTACTGATGAGCGACCGCTCAAAAGAACCGAAAATATTTGGCTTTACATTTGCCAGCAAACTTACATAAACATGATACAACCGCAAGACTTCAGTAGCAAACTGCAAGGAATTATCGGGTATCATTAGCATTAGCTGGCTAGCTAGCGGCCAGGATGCCTGGAAAGTCCATTGAGCGAAACAACGGGAATTATCCACCTGATCCCGCTTGAGACTAACATTACAGTAGCCGCTGCTTACCGTTTCAGTAGGACCAAGTATAAACTTCATCTGTAACATCCAAAAGGAGAAGTGCTCTGTCCATAAGCAAGATAAATCAGTGCAACCACTGAAATCAATACAAACAAGTATTCCACACTCTTCGTTTTGTCCAGTTTTGTGTCCTACTCTCCACTGGGAACAATCTCTGGCATACAAACGACGCATTCCACAGGCTGATTCTAGGCTGATTCCCCCCAGGGCTTGGTTCAAATTAAAGGGATACTCACTTGTTTTCTCACGCCTTTATGTATATAATAATAACATAGGTGCCAGCATTTAAAATCCATAACTTTAAAATTTTCAGATCCCATACCCAATAAATGTGGAATTGTCTAAAAAATAGAGAGACATGGAGAGGGAGAGTGTGTGTGTTTTTTCACTGGTTACTGGCTTATGTTAAATCAAAAGGTAGCAGTCTAGTCTTCAGCACTCTAAATGTGTGGTGCCTTGTGCCTTGTGAAATATGCCAGAACAACTTTGTTTAATAAGCACACTAATCAAAACAGTCATACATTATGTTCCCCCCTGCCTGACTGCGAGATTTATGAGTGTTCTGGAGATATTATGGCTTTTGTCTCCCACAGAGAGCAGGGAGCTAGGTTGAAACTTGAAACAGTCCTGCTTCTGAAACAATGAAACAGTAGCACAGAGCTGAATTGAACTAAACTGTATTGTTGAGAGATTTAAAAAAAATAAGGATCTGGAAACCCTGCTACTGAAAGCCCCGTTAACTTCTGCATAATAAAATGTACCACAATCCAGGACAAGGATGGCACTAATAGCGAGAATAGTTTTGTTTCCTTCGCTGGAAACTATTCAGAGATGTGAAATGGACACTGAAACTAGAGCTCCTCATAGCCGAGAGTATCCCTTCTGTTTACAGACACAGTGTCTCTGCAGAGGATTCCCCTTTAGCACCACGTGGCCTACGGGAAGACGGTCTCTGGATTACAATAATGTCAGCAGATGTTGTGACAGAGAGCCATGCAGCTGACCAGACCTAAGCCTGACTATCATGAGGATATGAAAAGGGAGGGGGGTTCATTTTGAAAGCATTAAAATCAAATGCTCAGATAGAGAAACCGTCTCAATCGTGCACATATATGAAGCATTTGGAAGAACAATGCATTAAGTCTGGCTTCAACTGTAGCATGTGCCGTTTTTTCACCTGCACTGTAGAATGACCTTTTGAATTTAGCAATAAATGCAGGGAAAAGCTATTCCAAGGGGAAGAGTTTATAAGAAGTAAAAAGAAGATATTATGCTCATTGGCAAGTTATTATTCCCAGTTTGCCATGCAGCCTTTTTTCTTGGATCAGGGTAATCCCACTACACTCTACTGGCCGCTGCCTGTAAAAAACAAACAGGCCTGTTTCATGTGTCTTTCATTATGCACTGCAGTGCTTATCAGCAGAACTGCAGGCTGCATGGGAGTGGTGTAAGAGCGACAGAAAGAGGAGCCCGGGGGTGTTGAAATGTCCAGAACAGGTCTACTTCATGAATGGATGGCTTGACAGATTTGTTCCTTCTGCATATGCACTTTGTCACAGACACACACGAAATAAATGAGAAAGGGCGTTAACGATAAGATGCACGAAATGTAACTGTACTTTGGTTTGAGCAAGCATCACAAGATGGTGTTGAAAGAGCAGAAAACAAAACCAAAAGAACTTCGCTGAGTTGTGTCACACTGGTTAAGATCTATCGCAGATACCAGACCACTGATGCATTGTTAAGAATGTACAAAGCTGTGGGCAGGTTCAGCTTGGCAGTTTGGTATGAATTATTTCACAAGTTCAAAGTTCAGCTGCTGTTTTGAAGAGGAACTGAAAGGGAACAGTCTCTGTCTTATTTTCTGCAGAGAGCAGCAGAAGAAAAGCCCAGCTGAAAATAAGGTGGTGCCTGGTTTGTGATTATCACACAAAGAGTTATGACATAGTTATGAAGAGGAAGTGAAAACTTAGGTGTTATCTTATATGTTGTATTTTCAGTGGTGTGCTCTGATACAAGTGTACTAAAATAACATGAAGACAGGAATACTCCTAATGTATTACATCTAGTGAGTAAGAATGTTTGAGTGTTCACTGATGAAATGACAAATGTTTTTCTATGATTCATCTTAGAGTGGCTGGGTATGTGTGGTTGTGTGTGTGTGTGTGTGTGTGCATGAATGGCTTTGCTCGTCTGTGGCCAAGTGTGTGTTCTGTTCTGCTCTAAAACAAGAGTGAGGGAGCATGTGTGGGTTAGCATGTGTAAAAGAGAATTTGTGTGTGAGCGGAGCACCTGTGCCAGGGTGTGAACGAGAAAAACAAGCGTGGGTGAGCATGAATGTGCGCCTGTGGTGTTACTCACTCATGCACTGCAGGCCATGCTTTTTCTGCAGGGCCTTGCTGCACAGCGAGCAGGTGGCACAGCTGGAGAAAGCGCCTGGCACCAACTGATGCTGGCTGCTGTTGCTGTGACACGCCTTCTCTTTGGGCTCCCTCTCCTTCTCCTTCCCTTTCTCTTTCTGCTGCTCTTTTTCTCGGTTCTTACCCTGGAAAGAACAGGAAGAGCACAAAGAGAGGGATGTTTGCATTCGTATTTGCAAATGTGCGAACTCTTTCACTGCAGCACGTATCGCCTGGCTGGGTATCAAGTCGCATAATTGTATCAGAGGCAGGGACTATAACAGCGTTTGTGTAAGGAGATTAATGTGTTGTGCATGCAACGCCATGCACAGCAGTGAACTGTTTACACTTCTACACATCTATAAATAAAGTGCAGAAACTGTAATCACTTCTGTGCATTGTCTCTTAAAATGTGATGTAACTACTTGCCTCATAATTCTTGGCTCTTGAAATAGTTTTAATGTTTGGATTCCCATATTGACCAGATGATCAAATCATTGGTCATAACATGCCAAATGCAATTCATGCATTATACCATATTGCTGCAAGAGCACACAGTCAGGGACATAGCACACCAGTTGTTTGTGGTGTAGATTTACCTTGTCTTTATTGAAGGAGCCGGTCATCCTGTTTCTAAGAGAGCTGAGTGTTCTCTTCACCTTGGTGCCTTTCTCCACCTTCTCTGTTCGGTCCTCCTCTTCCTCATTCCTGATAGAGGAAGCAGAAGACGAGCAACAGTTAGTCTACAATATACAAAGTCTGGGCAAATACAGGAAATACCACTATGAAGAAATCTGTCTGGGTTTGTTTTCTGCCATAGTTTGAGTTTATCAGTCATATTTATGCCTAATGGTTTGACTGATCACCCAAATGCTTCTTTTTTTAAGACAGTAGTAGAAAAAGCTGCCTTGTAGGCCATGTCATCATGTCCCTTAAATCAATTCAAGATGCTTGAAGGTGCACTGCAATGACAACTGCATCAATTTCATGGTATAATTTAACACAAACCTGCTGTAATGTAAAGCTACCCAAATGATTATAACCATCAGCACTGTGGAAATTTGACCGATGCCCTTTGTAAAACTCTCTGGCTATACAACCAGGTTTTAATGGATGCTGTGTGCGGTCAACAATATAGTTAATGAGGTGTCCCATAGACATTTGCACAATAGCCAGAAGAATTTGGCTAGTTTGGCCTAGTTGCCAAAGTAGCCAAATTCTTCATGTCTCTATTGTTGCTGTGTGCTGAAGTGCCAACACTGGATATTTGTTCCCCAAAGACAGAAATGTTGATTTGCAATGGATGGCACAATTCTAGAGAAGATTAAGCTCTCACTCCTACAGGTTTTGTACCATCTAACCATCCATTGTGTTACAAATCAAAATCAAACTTTTCCCCTCTAAATTAAAATCATCGCACTGGATCTTTAAGTCTGTCTCTTCAAACCATTAAGCAACTACTTCTGCATCACTGATATGTGTAAAGGCCTAGTCAGTCTGTAAAACATTGCACATGCTGTGCGTCATGGGCTGAGTGTGACTTGTCAAAATAGATGCACCAGCAACGATGAGAAAATTGACTTTTTTTTTTCGACAACAGGAAATGTAAGCTATACCAGTGCAGAACCACCAGTTCTTCTCACTGTTCTGAGAATTTATTTTGGTGTCTCCTTCAGTTCGACCATATCCTGTTGTAGATGTTATGAACTTACAGTATGTCTGACACATATGGTTTTGTTGAACTGTTGACACTCCTCGATGCAGAACGGATAAAGACGATGATGATGATAAGACACACAACAAATAATTATAGAGCAGCTAGTTACTTTAAAGCTGCTGTCTTATTTTCTCTATACAGTCCCATGATTTGTGTAGATTTCTGTAACTGCAAACTGTAGATGACTGGTAAGGGCAGTACTTACTCATTAGAGAGGAACTCATACCAAGTGACACTTCCTGAATCCTTGGCCTCTGATTTGTTGTTCCTCTTGACTCTGTGGAGGACAACCAGACGATCTGAATTCGTCTAACTTCGACCTCTGACTCTGGGAGTCGCTAACACAGCATGCCGAAGCTTTTCAAACGTGACTTTACAGCACAAGTTTTTCAAAGCCTTAACTCGTGTTTGCCATCATGCTTAAAGGTTGCAGAGCAAAATAAAAACTATCAGACAGCAAAGGATGGCTTAGAAGAAATATCTCTGAACAGTGAACTGCTCAGAGATGGGCATCACTCAGTTGGGTTGCATTCCGGCATCATCCATTGATGTATTTGGGGAATTTTGAAGATTCATGTAATGCTCCACAGGCAGAGCGACACTGTGGCCCATTCCAGAGATGTTCTCATGCTGTGTTAGTGCACATACATGCAAATGCAAACACACGTGCGGTCGTTATGCACACACGCGAGCAGGCTCAATTTGTAGCCCGGCCTGCACCGCCGCTGCTCTGATGACCCGGGTGGCGTTTGTACAGGGGTCGGAGCAAGCAGACCTCCCTCTCCTGTTTACTTACCCATGATACAGCTTTAACTCCTGCAGAACTTTCTGTACCTTCAGCCTAAGACAAACAAGACACTGAGACTGAGTGTGGGGGGGGGGCTGGAGGTCGAGAGGAGAGGAGATGACAGCAGAGGAGAGGAGGAGAGGAGAGGAAAGGAGAAGAGAAGAGAGGAGAGGAGGAGTCTGCCAGGAGCTGAGTGTCAAGCTGTGATTTAGAGAAGAATCCTCCCATGTCTGCTGCACCCACACTTCCCCCAGACACACACACACACACACACACACACACAGTCATACACACACATACACACCCCCACACACACCAAGGGGCCATCTAAGGAGCTGGGAGAGTGGGTTGGGGGAGGAGGAGGTTGCAGACATGTGACATGGAGCAGAGATGTCAAGAGGGAATGGGGAAAGCCCTTCTGTTGTGTGGGAGTCAGATAGCTGTACCAGACTATAACAAGCTATAACTACAGAACAGTATGTACAGTACTGTACTGAGCCACTGAAAAGCCACAGGTACAGTATAACAACTGAGGCAACTCATCAGTTGTTTCATGTGCATCCAAAAAAACTAAAACTTTTTTTGTATCGAGCATCACTGAAACGGAGCTGCCAGTCTGACTGAAGTTTTTCTGGAATATCTGAAGGGAAATAGACTGATTGGTTACAGTGCAGACTTACATGTGGCTTTGTCCATCTGCTGATTGCAGGTTCTCCTGGAGGTCCAGTTCCTCTGCAACACAAAGTCACACAGAGAGAGAAAGAGGTCAAATGTGATGTTTAAAGTCTCTTACAGCCACTTGCTGAGTCTTTACCATATAGAATAGATAAAAAGACAAGCATGTATGCATGCTTTCACACACACACATGCATGCACAATGACATGCAGCAAAAAAATACTGCAAAAAAATCTCCATATTCAGTGTTAAAATTTGTTTTTTCTTCAAACAGGTGGAAAAATCTGCCGGTGGGACAAGATAATCCCACTTGTTTCAACTTGTTTCCATAATTTTATTGAATAGCGTGTTGTTTTTTCATACTCGTGGGCTCATTTGTCTTATTCTGCCTTGTTTTTACTTGTTCCCAGAAATGCTTCCGAGATGAAACTGCACTGGAAACTAGTGGGATTATCTCATTATCTCATGGCAGTTTTGTTTTCTCTTGATTTAGGAAAAAACAAGGTTTAAAGACTGAAAATCAGCCTCAGTGACTTGTTAATATGGAGATTTTTGCAGTTCACGCACGCAATCCCACACACACACACACACACACACACACTGAAACACACCTCCTGCTGCTCTGGCAGCCTGTTTGGATGTCTCTACAACAAAGGAAACGTGTGCAGCACGGGAACATTCGTCTGTGGCGAGGATGTCTGAACGGGAGTACAGATGTCTGCCAGGCACACCAGCATCCTGAAATCATAGAAACCAATCATATAGAATCAATTTAAAATCACCACATCACATTGGATGAATGAATTTCACCTTCTCAGCTGAAATATTCCAAAACCTTTTTTAGCTTTAGACTTTGTTAGTGGATAATCTATAGCACAATTCCCCTTTATTTCATCACTTATTTCATCATTTTAGTCTGTCAACTATTTATCTTTATTTTTTTGAATGACTGTATTGTATTTAGTTTGTGTCCAAAATGCAATTTAACACCAACCAAAAAGGTTTTCTCCTTTAAGTATTTGAGTGTTGCCGTTGTGGCTTATTACCTTGGCAGGGTCCTTGGCTTTGGGACAGGAGACTGTCTGCCTGGGACCATCTAGCTCATCTCCCTGCCCAGTCCCAGGGCATTCTGGGTAGCTGAGGGTCTGCTGATGGGAGGACTGGCAAAGATCATTCGGTCTCTCCTGCTCCTCGTCTCTCTCTCCATCACTGTCCATGGATGTGGTGTCCAGACTCAATCTGGCAGAACAGCACAGAGAGACACAGAGCGCAGATCACACAGAGTTAATCAGGCAATAAAATACATTTCCCAACCACCAGTGAAGCAGCAACAACCAACAAACACATGCAGCAAACAGAATTATTTTTTTTTAAGAACTACATCACATCAGCACTTCAACTCTGTTATTTTTTCTGTGTGTACATCTGCAGCAGCGGTGTATCAATGTGTTAAAAATACCGCTGCATGTACAGTGTCGTGAGAATAAGCGAAGCATTCTGTAACCTGTGTTTATTTTTGCTTTCCTTTTCAGTCTGGTTTTGCGAGAAATATTTTGGTGCACCGCTTATTCTCTCACACCTTTGGAACCTTTACCCTGCAATATTTATATGCTTTCAAAAAGCAAAAAAAACAAACCGCTAAATACACTCAGCTCGCTCATATGGCTCAGTGAGGAGGAAGTTCTTCATTGCTGTGACCAGTCGACTGTGAACGTGAGTCCCCATGAGATCCGCATGGCTTGTTTGTTTATAAGAGCAAGCGTGATAGTGAATTGAGAAGTTGAATTCTCCTCGTCATTTAGGGACTTATGCCACAGTACTACTGCATACAAGTTAAGTTTGGGCCTGTTTCTATCGGTTCCAATGGAAATTCTCAAAATTTTCCCATTCATGAACTAAACCCTTACAGTTGGCAAGAAAAAAAATCCCCCTATTACCCAGAAACCAACAAGAGGGAAATGGAAGAAACTTTGCAAAAGATTGCACGGAGAGGGAAGCCCCTTACAGGCCAGCCAGAAGTGCAATTACTGGGCAATTATCAATTCAGATCAAATACGGTCGAAATCCATCCTACCTCCTCCCCAGGTTAATAGGGGACAAAGGCACACCCAAGCTGTGTCTGCGAGAAGTTGACATGGACCTGACCAAGCCAGGGAAGCTGTCAAGGTCCGGGTCTTCACCGAACTCTTTCGCTGTTTCCCCTTCTTCTCCTTCCGGTCCCATTGTCTCGTCCGGTTCCGCTGCTCCGCCGTGTTTTGCTGACTCCATAGATCCCAATAGTCCATTCAGATTAATTGTCAAACTAAGTCCCACTGCGGGGTCTTCGCAGTCACGGCTGTCGATGATGCAGCCTGGCAGGGTCCGAGGACTGAGCTGGGTGACCACGAAGCTGGTATGGGGTTCTTGCGATCCTCCAACGGGCTGTGTGAAGGAGGAGGGCGGCGGTGCTTTGGTTTGAGGGCGGTGTGTGGCGGTACTGTCCGTGTTCAAAGACACCTGAGGACCCACAGGCAGGGTGAGGCTGTCCGGCGCTGTGGTTGCCGTGGATACAGTCGACTGTGAGGGAAGCAACCCTCCTTCCAGGTCTCTGAAGTACTCAGAGTCTTTGAGAGAGGAGCTGAGGCCCAGCAAGTCCTCCACACTGCTTTCCACCTCCAAACCAGGGCAGTCGTAATCACTGACTACTGAGCAGGTGTCCTGGAATTTAGGGAGGGAAGGAGAAGGGAACCAAGAGGGAAAGGAAGGGAACGTTGAGAGGGAAAAGGAGGGAAAGGAAGGAAAGATGGCAGGGGGAGAGAGTCACAAGGGAGTAGAAGAATGGAAAATGGTTGGATTAAGTACCATAAATATGAAAAGCAGTGCGATCCAAAGAAGGAAGAGTGTGCTCTACCTCGTCCTCATTGGTGCTGCTGAAAAAGACGTCCTCAGCGATGGAGGCAGGAGACAGCGAGGAAGAAGACCCTGTCCCGGCCACACTGGGGGCTAAAGGCTGGCCACTCAGCTGGGCACCAGGTGGCCCACAGGACTGGCTACATGGCTTACACTCCGATGCTGAAAAACAGTGGATATGGAACGGTGAAAGCGCTGCATTTATTTTTAAATATTTACAGTGCATTGCAATACCTTCAGCGGTGCCACGCGGAGCACAAAGCAAAGAAGACCCAGCTGCACAGCACCTGCGTAATCAATTTGGGGCGATTCTGTGTGTAATGGAACAAAGCTCAGTTACAGCCCCTGACCCCAGCCTCTCCCTGAAAGCTCCTTTACGTTTCCATTGCATAAACAGATTCCTTGATTCACATGATGCCACAAACCACCGTCACCACTGGCAACCGCCCGGTGATCCAGCATTAGTCTCCATGTCAGTGTTGTAGAGCCGGAGATTATTCCCTCGCTGTGCTTTCAGCAGCCTTGGAAGCTGCTTAGGGCGCAGCGCACTGCTCCACATGGTAAACACAAACCATATGAAGGAGCTGCAGAGGCGCAGATAGAGCAAAGCACTAAATATTTTAAGTTTCTATCTGTTACTTTTATCTCATAAAAGCAAAACTTGACATTTGGGAACATCCATAATGACCGGTACTTTGACCGCTGTTTGGCTCACCTACATAATGTTTCTATGTGCCTGATAGTATCTGTGGAGTCTATTAAGGCATCTGAGAGTCTCATCTTCACTGCCCATCTAAGTCATATTACATAAGGCAAATTTCATAGGGGACGCCTCTTGTGAGCCCAAGCCTGAGGCAGCTTCGCTCTACAGGGCCTGAACCAATTCTCAATGAAGACGCTTGTCCTCTGATGAAGGCTAAATCTTCTAAATCATCTCACAAATCTAATCTAAATCATCTCATCTCTTTTACTGCATGTTATGAGTCAGAGAATGGCAACTTGTGAAGCACAGACCAACTAAGAGTATAGAGGTTGTGGGAAATAACCATTTAAATTGTCCTGAACTGAAATGAAAGTCCTTAAATATGAATGAAAACATAACCGAGGAATTCATGAAGCTCAATCCAGGCTGTACGGGACCCCAGCTCGAGTTAAAGAAATTCTACTTGACTGTCACATTACAGGAGACAGTCACCTCCACTTTTAAAGTACAGTGAGTGCATAAGAGCCCAGGTAGTGAGATGAAGTGCAGCTCTCAGACGGGCCACACTCTGAGCCCGACACCATGTCCTGTTATAAACCAGCAGCATCCACTCCCCTCCTCAGAGCCGCAGCCAGAGATGCTCTCACATAAACACATAGATGGACATAGATCTATTTTCTATATTACTAAATCACAGGCTCGGGCCACGCGGATGGCAATGTCCCCGCTGGAGGGGAGCATTTGTTTGCGTCCAAAATCCGACTCGTGCGAAGTGTAAACTGAGACAGTCGGTACAGACACTGACGCTGCTGCTACTGCTTGATGCTGTCTTGTAGTGCCGCTGTAGCCTTTTATGGTTGGCCTCTCCTATCTACTAATACATCACAGAGGGATGAAACATAAGTGCATGCCCAGGTGCGTGCACGCTCTCATCTGTGTGTGTGTGTGTATGTGTGTGGCTTTTAGGTTCTCCATGAGCATTTTGGCTCTGTCATCGTTGTTTTTCTCACACAGACTTTGGCTCCACACATTAGTACAGTACCTCTAACGATGGCTGGTCTGGTGTTACTGTATTCAATCACTCCAAGTCAGTTAAAGCCCCACAACTCCTTTTGTAAAGTGAGCTCATTCAGCCTTAAACTTAAAATGTATGCTTTTGATTATGAAACTGTACTATTACACTATACCATGATGCAATGTAGAGTTAGCTAGGAAGATTATCGAAAATGCTCTAGTTCCTCTACGAGGTCATAGGCTTCTTGTATTTCACTGCCTTCAAATATTCAACAATTGAGTGTGAAAAAAGAGACAAGTTGAAAAATTGCCTCTTTTTGTCGAAACTGTAATTTCAATCCAAAAAAAACTTTGTTACTTTGTTGTTAATGTCATTTGTCATTTTCTTTTTGATGACTAAAACACAGATGTATTTTGTACCTCCCATGGTAAGTATGAAAGCAAAACGACAAAGCTGTGTATCGTGTCAACACTGTTTTTGCGCACATGTGACTCAAAAGTGTAGCGCAACACAAAGGGTTTGGTAGAGTTGCGTGAAAAAGAGGACATTTCAGCACATGCAAGGAGAAGGAAATGACAACGCGTGCACCACAAAGCACCATCACATTTGCGAAGCTTCATTACAATCACATGGGGAAATGGGGCATCATATGATACGGTCAGTTGATTACGTACAATGTAGTACGAGGTGTGAGTTCAAAACAAAAAAGAGAAGGTCGCTTTGTCTATAGAAATGTTCCCCACAGAGTCAGTAGTATATTAAACACCTTGCTCAGAGGCGTACAAGTGAGACACACACACACACACACACACACAGACGGAGCACATATGTTGAACTACTGCAAAAAAAAAAGCAGATGAGAGAATAAAATCACATTTGCAAATCATATAATATATCATTCAATACCTTCTGGGACAAATTGTTTGGACTGAGGTTGCAGAGACCGTTCAGGACAATCCATGCACTGGTGTGAAGCGATGGTGAGTTCTGAGTATATTTTTCTATGTGTGTGTGTGTGTGTGTATGTGTGTGCATGCGTGTGAGAGAGAGAGACAGATGTTGTTGTGTGTAGGTGAGAGCAGAACACAGAGGCTGTTAGATCTGAGGTCAGAGCAACACATCAAAACAACTGTCATCTTACAGATCCTCTTTGATCACATATTCATTAGACTCGTGTTTCAAAGCGCTTGGCGCAGAACAGTTCAAGCAAAATGGAAGCATCCTACACAACTTCAGTGTGTCGAACACATCATGTTCCTCTGATGGTAACGGCATCAGACAGAGACCAAGAGACAAAAACTGAGAAGTTATTGTTTCTGCGGTGCATTAAACAACACTTTTCAAACTTTTTACGCATGGATTTGTGATTTGAAAACTATTTTTTCCTGGCTGCTATATCAAGCCTCATTTAACTAAATACTCTTTTTAGGCAATTAACCCACCAGCCTACAGTGCTTTATACCATATCTATCTCATATCGCAAGGCTTTTGGAAATGCAACAGCAGCCAAATATAACATTTTACAAAATTATAATTTCCCAGTCAGATGCTACCCCGGCTCTGAAACACAATGGTCTAAGATACACAAGGGGGCTGATTTGAAATGACTCATTGAAATTGCAAATGTCTCAAACCTTTAACAGACAAACTTCAACCGTCGCACACCGCAAACCTCAAGGCCAGCTTGGTAAACAACCTCTTTGTGAGAGAAAACTGAATGAAAGAGGCTGGGAGTTGAGAAGAAAACAGAGAGATGAGAGTGCAGCAGTGAGTCCCGAGGGTGGGCCGAGGCGGATATCACACACTCTCAACCTCCTGGGTTCAAGTCCAGTACACGACCTCTGCTGCATGCCATCCCCTCTGTCCTCTCTGTGTCCCATCTCATCAAGCAAGAAACGCCCTGAGCCTAAAATGAGATTGCAGACGGAGCTCTATTGGGTTTGCATACCTCTCTTGAAGGACCATCTCTTCATCCAGAGTTTGGAGAAGGAGGGCCAGGAGTTGTTGAGAGGAGAGTCCGCCATGGGAGCACAGCAGCAGCGCAGCAGGGGGAGGCCAGCTGGAGCCGGAGCTCGCTCACACTGGAGCTCTGGCAACCAGCGAGAGAGGGAGAGCACAGGGTGGAGGGAGGGG
>OMLF01024388.1:2274-30566 GCA_900302615.1 Holocentrus rufus
TTTCTGCAGCAGCCTCCTGGGTATTTTTCTAAAATACTGGAGCACATATCAAGTCGTACTTTTAAGAAAATCTTCTATTATGTTTGCATTAGCATCTTTTTTGCTCATATCTTTTGTTGGCATTTGTCATGTGCTGAAAAAGACAGTAGGTCTGAAAAAACTCTGTACTGGAACTGATGTTGTTCCAACATTCAGCAAATAAATAAATGACACTTCACTAAATCACGCTTAAAGTTCCTCGTCCTGTCTGCAACAACTGACACCATAAATGAGCTACTTAACTCCAGTGTAAATCTAGAGGCAATTATCTGATTAAAACAAACATCTTGGAATCTGGAGCGCGCGCACACACACACACACACACACACACACACTCATAAACAACATATACAAACAATTTGTGCTCCAACAGACAGCAGATGTATGCACATACAGACACATTCACATGTAACCCAGTAACCCTTTTCCTAATTAGGTTTCCTTATCAGTTTGTATAACTGAACATTTTTTCCAGGTTTTCTTGTTTGGTTGGGCAAATTTGGACCTCAAGCTGGTGAGGCATAAATCACCAAAATAGACACACACCCTTACACTTTTACACCTATGAACTCACTTTACAATTTAATTTTATTCCTAACCCATAACTTTAATCTAACCTTAAGTCTAACCCAAGCAAGCCTTTTTAAATTAAAATCTATAAAATGACCCTGACAAATCTTCCTCTCTCAATAAATTAAAACACAGGTCTCACACACAGACTGTTCAGTTTCTTCTTTACTATCCATGAACGATCTAACTGTGCATTCATCAGCAAGACTAAACTGTAAATCTCAGTGGAGTCATCAGTCCGGACAGCCAGAGTGAAACATACAACAATATTCTATCAGCAACAGGTCCTCATTTACTTCAGTCCTATTCTGTCCATCTGTCCACCAGCAGAAAGACACGATGAGTCAGGCTCAGTATTTGACCGGTCACCCTATCTCTGCTCAGAGCACCTGTCCTGTGCACAAGCTGGGGAAAATAATGTGCTCTTTCTGCCCTAAATCTCACCACCTTCCAGGCAGCCGCGCCCCGCCTCACTTATCGCCCCACTGTCGGCTCTGATTCATGTAAAGCTGTCACCATTTATTTTCTTACCTTTGGTGGCCATTTCAGCAGGGATCCTGCTTCTCCCTTCTCGTCAGCGTCCCTGCACTTCCACTGTTGGCCGGCACTCCAGGCTTTTTTTGGCCACCCCAGCTCTGTCAGCAATATAAGGCCTGGCTGGCCTAATTTTATCCTCTACTGGATACCCCCTGTTTGAGTTTACACACACACACACACTCATACACACACACACACACACATGCACGCACACACAAATTGGGAACTTGAGACATCAGCATGTACTTAAGAAAAGACGGTCCCTTGGTTTTCAGAATGACCTGTGGCTGCCCAGCCAGTTGGTGGCCTACATGCGCCCACAAGTCTTCTCTGCCAAGTTAACAGGTTTTGATACAATATTCATTCGTCGGTGGGCATAACAGCAAAGGCATAACCAATATTAGCCCAGCGAAATAAGGAGGCTGCATTTTCCATTTGCGAGGTACAGAATATTCCGGTTCATGTCAAATCTGTTGACATGTGACAGGGCCTGGGTGATGATTCAAAATGGAGCGGGAGACCAGTTAGTGAGGTAAAATGATCAAGGCATCATTTATAAAACAGAACTTTATTTTATAAAACTTTTAGTGTGTTCCAGTAAAACCAAAAATAAGACAGCATTCTACTTTTATTCTTCTTTTGTTGTACTTCCAAAAAATTGAGAATGGTGTACTTATCTTGTACTTCTACTAGTAATTGTATTTACACTATTTACACTATTTTACACTTTTGTAAAAGGTACTGTGTATATTTAGGCTTTTAAAGAAACAGTAGTATCGAAATATAGAATACTAGAAGTATACTAGAAGAACATTTTAATACACTTAACAGATACTAAAGTACACTTTTAATATTTGTATGGGTCAGCCTCAAATATACTTTTAATACAGACATAAACTTAGACAATATGAGTCCCATCATGTGTCCATCAAGTACACATGATGGACATGTGCACTCAGTTGTACATCATGTGTGATTAAGTTGACTCAAAGGTTCCAATTACTCTTTTATTTTTAAGTAATGTAACACAGTTCTCTGTGGTTTTTAAAAATGTTTGTGTATAGTCACCAAAACAAAAACAAAACAAAAACAAAAAAACAAATCCAGCTTTTGTAATGTGTGTTCAGCCTCTCAGCTTCTCCATTTTAAAAAGCAGGCTGTTTTTTATATGTGGTTGTTGATATTATGCTAATGAGTCTCTGCTCTGATTGGTCGCCTCATCAGAGGGCTGGGCTATTTAGGGCTCAGTGAGTGGGAGTGGTTATTGACCTTGGGGCAGATTGTCGGCACTGAGTGATGTCACTAACAGTTAAAAATCAAACCTGCTTGTAGAATCATTTGATCTATAGATAACTAAACTATAATGAAACTATTTTTTTGGAGTATTAAATACAAAAGGCTTACATATTTAAGATCAAGAAATATTATTTTAATTTTATGTTTACACCCTGTGACCTTTAAAGTATAGCTATAAGTCAAGTGAGCCAATTTAAGTTTACAAGTTACAAAATAATGCACACAAAAAAAATGTCAACCTTATGCAAACAATGTCTTTTTCTGTCCAGACTGTTTTAAGTCAGACTGATGCCTGGAACAAAAGCACAAGCCACACAATGCAACCTGAAAATGACATCCTTTCCCAATGAAAACACTAATTTACTACTTCAACAAATAATTCACTCCAAAGCACATTGTTTAATTTTTTACTTTTATTTGCAGCAATAGGCTGACAAGCTAAAATTCTGAGCTTTTTGGTTACTAATACTGGCACATCTGCCACCGCTAAACGAATATGATCTGACTGCAAAAGACAGAGCCTCTTCATTTTTTTTGCATTAATTATATAAACTTTATTAAATGTATTCAATTCTCAAGTCATTTATACATAAAATGTGAATATATTTTATCATATTATATGATGCAACGCTGAACAGTATAGAATAAAATATTATGTGGGTCGGGGAATGTATTTTAAGAATGTGTTGATTCTCAGGGCTGACAGTTTTGGTGGACGATCTCATGTGAATTCTTTTAGAAGAATGTGCATGAACCATTTTTAATGCACTAAAGTGAAATATCAGTGAGCATCTGTGTGCTTGTAATGAAAAAAGATTTTCTTCCCTCCGCTTCACACTGTCTCTTTCACTCCTCTCCCCTCCAGCAGTCACACATGCAGCACTACGTGCTAAATGGCTGACAGTCCTGTAATCCACAGCAGTGAAAGCCCGGTAATCCAGGCCGATCAAAGGTTGAGATTAGCAAAGATGTGGGAGGGGCGGGATGGAAAACAGAGTTGCAGATAAGGGGAGAGGGAGGGAGGGTGGTGGAGAGGGACAGCTCAAACATGACAGCGGTGATGTATGCTGCTCAGGGATTGGTGCACACAAATAGCCAGCCAATCACGGAGGAGGCAGGGAAAATAACAAGGCAAGGGGAGAGCTGGTAAAAGAGGGAAGAGCTATGAAAAAGAGAGGGAGAAGGTGAAGTAACAGCACGACAGAGGAGAGAGAAAAACAAAGAGAAAAGGGAGGATGAGCGGAGGAGAGAGTGCAGATCAGTAACGTCTCCAGAGAGCGCGGAGGGAGAGGAGAGCAAGGAGATGAGCAGGCAGAGGGGGGTGAGCAGCCAGCACAGAGAACATCCATCAGCTTAGGCAGCCATGCTTTGAGCCCTGGAGCAGCGAGGCTACGCAGACACGGCACACAGGCCCAGCATCAGGCCCAGCTCAGCCCTCCGTCCCGGGCCGCAGACATCCGGCAGGGTCCAAAAGAGATTTCCACGCACCCCGGCTGTGCACAAGAGCCATGAGGACAGCCAGGAAGGGAAGCGTGGAGATGCCCGCGTTTGTGCGTCAGCTTGTGAAAGAGACGGAGAAGAGGGTCAGCTCTTTCTTCAAGGGAGGCCGCGGAGGAGCAGGGGAAGGAGAGCAGCCGGGGGAGGGAGAGGGGGAGGAGGTCATCCCCAGCCCCTACCTGGACCGTCCCGTCCTGGACAAGCTGACAGAGGAGGGGTGTTCCCGCTGGGGCCTCACCTACGCCCTGGGCAGCATGCAGGGCTGGAGGGCCAACATGGAGGACTTCCATAACTGTGTGCCACAGCTGGGCGGCGAGCTGGCCAACTGGAGCTTCTTCGCCGTGTTCGACGGGCACGCGGGCAGCAGCGTGGCACAGTACTGCTCCCAGCAACTCCTGAGCCAGATCCTGTCCACAGGTGAAGGAGAGGGCTGAAACGAATGAGGGAAACTGATTTTTATGCTGCTGTCACTCAGGCTCTCTCAGATGTGATCTAAGTTTGCTGCAAAAAAGATGTCTTAATTACATTTTAGCAGTGAACACGGGACAGTAATTAATTGCAGTGATGCTTGCTTGAGATATGTGGCTCTTGCAGCTATTAAGTTTCTCTGCTTGCAATGTTAATGATTATGGAGAGGGAGAATAGAGAGAAAAGTTCCCTGTTACCCAACATCAATGTCATGACTGATCATGTCATTTTATTCTGTAAAGCAGCACTATTATATATTACAGTGATTCAGTATACTTCTCACAGGATGTCTGGCTTTAACAACACCTTAAGTATTTCAATAATGTTTCTATTTGTGCACCCAGGTGGAATGGGACCAGAGGACGACCCGGAGAGGGTGAGAGGAGGTATAGTTGACGGTTTCTTGCAGACAGACAAACACCTGCACACTGTGGCACGACGAGAAGGCTGGGAAAGGGGTGGCACCACTGTGGTGGCCACTCTCATCTCGCCGTGCTACATCTACTTTGCCAACTGTGGCGACTCCAGGGCCATGCTGTGCCGGTCTGGGCAGGTTTGCTTCTCCACTGAGGACCACAAGCCCTACAGCCCCCTGGAGAGAGAGCGCATCGAGAGCGCCGGCGGCACGGTGTCCGTCCAGCGGATCAACGGCTCCCTGGCTGTGTCCCGTGCCCTGGGGGACTTCAGCTACAAGGGGGCAGAGAACCGGTCGCCCACCCAGCAGATGGTCTCCCCCGAGCCAGAGGTGTGTGTGGTGGAGCGCTCGCCCGCGGACGAGTTCTTGGTGCTGGCCTGCGATGGAGTGTGGGACACGATCACCAATGAGGAGCTGTGTGCCTTCATCCACAGCCGGCTGCGCGTCTGCACTGACCTGAGGGACGTCTGCTCACAGGTCATTGACCTCTGCCTCTATAAGGTCAGAACCTGTAGGGTCTCTTCCTCTTCCTGACATCAGCTGAATAAAGTCGACATACAGTTATAACTCATAAATGAGGGTAGATATTCTTACAATCCTTTGTAATGGGACTTTGCACCTGTTCTCTGCTTGCAAATCCTTTTAACCTCTAATGAAAACAAACCTTAGTCACTTTAAAATTTAGTTACATCACTGCACCAGATGTGGTTCTGGTATATTTTTAGCTAAATCAAAAGCTATTTTAATCTATTTTACTGGTTTTAACAAAGCTGCAGTGAGATGAGTAAGTTCTTTAAAGAATAACACACAAGTTGGGGGATTTCTCTCAACCTAGACATGAAACATGTGGGATCCCACAAGGGAGGGTATTGGGCCCCGTCTTTTGAATGGACTGAGGGCTGCATGTTCTTGTGATCTCTCTTTATATGTGGATGAATTTGTTTTGACTGGTTTCCCATGGATATAAAAGTTGGAAAAAGTATAAAGTAAATATAAAGTATCAGCAGGCTGTCACTTTATATTGGAAGAACAGAACCAGTACTGTTTGGCACTATGATGAAATAAAAAAAGTTCCCTGATTTGGAGGTTAAAGTTGGTGAATCAGCAAATATTTGGGATGTAACAACCATATGTCAGGAAAGGCTGAGGTCCGAAACTACTCACCAAAAGAACCAAAAAGACCCCAAGGGTTTTCAGCCTAGAATATCACATTTTTAGACGGAAAAGTAACGGTCACCTAGCATGAGGAGCTTTGATTTAACCTCATTTTGACTCTTTCTGCCGTTCATGGTACAATGCTCTGACAAATCGCCTTAAAAATAGGCTGCAGATCTATCAGAGCAGATTAGTAAGGACTACTTTGGGTGTCCCTGTGAGGATTCATCTTGACCCCAATCACTTTGAGAGTCTCTCAGGTTGAACTAGGTGTGATACATTGAGTTGCTCGCACTGTTGGCCCTAAACACTTAATAAATCATTTTAGCTCAGTGAGGGAGGTTCATAGTGACTCCGCTAGGAGCAGCTCCACCGATTTTATTCCACTTAGATTTAGGAGTGGTTTGGGGAGGCCACCTTTCATTTTACAGCTGTGGAAGGTCTTTTCAGGGAGACTGAAGACTATCAGCAGTAAGAGTGGGTTTAAATTTAAGCATAAAAGTGTCTTGAATATAGTAGTTTATGATGGAAAGTTAAATAATACTGTTTTGACTTTTTTTGTCACTTGTGCTTGTTACTGATGTGAATTGATTTATTGTAGATCTATTGTTTGTATTGATATGAGCCTATAATGTAAGGTCATCTTTGTGCTATTTTTTCTATTGCAAATATGCTGCCCTCCCTCATTCCATCTAACCCAAAAGACCAAAATGGAAATAAGCTCTTGAGCTTAATTGAGCTATCCTGACTCTTTCTGCTATATTCAACCTGTGTTTGAAATATGTCAAAAAAAACAAACAAAACAAAAAAAAACACACTCATCTTCACAGAAGCTCAAGGCAATGAACATCACAAACTGGGTTTCATTGTCCAAACATCAGGATAAATATGGGCCCCATGTGCTAAATGTTGAGCTGCACTCGATTTGGCCGTCATGTCTATCATGTCACACTGTTATGTAACCGGGCTCCAGCTTGGACACGCATAATGACCTCAAAATGTCACTGTTTCTTCCACACTTCATTTACAGTTTTCAGCTCTGCTGCATCTCTGGGACACTTGCATTCATGTCCTTGAGGGGAAAATGACCTTACTATTTCTAACACGGTTCACCCAGATTTAAAGAGCACCTTTAAGCATGTACACCATGCACACGCTCAGCCCACAGAGAGCAGCGCAACAATGATTTTCTGCTCTGTGTGATGTATTGCGGGTTTCCTCTGGAAATAATGTTTTACATGCTGACATCTGTGAAGTCGGCCACCGGCACTCACCTCCACTGACTTTGCTCCACAGGGCAGCTTGGATAACATCAGCATCATCCTGCTGTGCTTCCCTGGCGCCCCCCAGCTGTCAGCAGAGGCATTACACCAGGAGGCCGAGCTGGAGGACCTGCTGGAGACCAAAGTAGCAGGTGGGAGTCACAGTGGGCACTTTCTGCGACATGGGACACTATCAAACACCCAAATCCTGTATACTGTAACAAGTACATCATTTTAACATCATAATTACGCCAATTAGGCACTCAAAAATATTGTTTCTGTCTTGGTTTAAAACTGGAATACTGAAATCTTTTTTGGGTTACTGTTTGTATTTAACTACATAGAGCTGAAACCCTTTGGTACTTGTCCTAATTTGCTTGGGCATGAAAACCAGTGGTGATTACTCATACACCAAGATGTGTGCTTGTAGGCCATCATAACCTCTGTTATACCAATTCTCCATCTTCTTCATCTTTTACTGTCTTAAATTGTTAAAAATCACATAAAATTTGTAATCCCAGAATTGCCGCATTGCCGTGTGTGCTCATGTGTTTTTGTGTTGTGTGACATTTGATAGAGATTTATGAGGAGCTGTGTGCCAGAGGGGAGGAGCCTGACCTGCTGTCTGTCCTCACAGTCCTGGCATCCACTGTCATCCCTGGATTACCTCCAGGTGGAGGCATACAGAGCAAGTAAGAGACTGAAAACCTGTGTGTGTGTGTGTGTGTGTGTGTGTGTGTGTGTGTGTGTGTGGTAATGGTGGTGTATGGAGATATTACATCATGTTACGTCTGTGTGTTGCAGAAGAAACTGCATCATTTCTGCATACTATCAACAGAGAGAGACCCACAACCCCACACTACCCAATGTAAGTAAATATATGAATACATCACTGTATCACTACACATTCAAAGGCAGTATGACAGTATCCACACTCACCATTATTTCCTCCATTATTTCCAGGGTTTGGGAGGGTCCTGAGAAGCCCAGCTGGGATCCATGGATGGATTATAATTAATGTCAATAATAAAACAGTGTGGGAATGGGAGATGGAGATGATGAAGTACTGACTGGGTGTTTGTTTGCCAGAACATTTTGACAAATGCAATGCAAAGGAGTTATAAACGTTTTATATTTATACAAGGAGAACATTTTGTAAACTTGCTCAGAAACACCAACCTAGCGACAACCCTCTGCCTCAACGAACAGAAAACATGGATGATCATTTCCACTGATCGGCCCACTGAAAACTGACTATTGATCAAACTATCGTGAAATTGTACATTTTGTTAGGCATTCTGTTGTGTAAAGATAGGAGATAAAATAAGGAATTTTACTATGTGGGGTTGTATTTCAAGTTGATGTTTTAAGATTAGAGTTTAACGGTGAAAGTTTGAATTTAAGTCTGTTATCGCTCCTTACCAGGGAAGGAAAGTTTCCCTCTTCCATACTGACTGAAAGAGTTGTCTGTAATCTGCCAACAACAGTCAAGCTTGTTAGCTTAGCTGTAAGCTAACAAACTTACAGCTAACAGTAGCATACAGCCGACAGTATCCAACCGATCTTTAATATACTCTCTATGATATATTATAGATCAGTGTGGTATCCACAGGGAACGCTAACAACGCTATGTGTGGCAGGTGTTAGGAAAAATTTCTTGCAAGGTGAAGAAAGATTACAGAGTAAAATTTAAACTGTTAAGGAAAACTTAGCCGATCCCACTTATTTAATCTGGTTTCCCAAAATGCAAGAAAATACAGTTCACACCTACTTTGGAATATGTTTAGAGATTTCAGAATATACAAAAACTAGTCAAAAATGTGTGTGCAGCCTACATGGAATTGATTCAAACTATATTTTGGACACTGGAATACAATATTTTTCATTGTTTACAACATCTGCAAGTCTATCCAAAATATGTTTGTTATGATCTGCATGTACAGATTCTGTGCCATTTTTTTCTTTGTCACTAAACATATTATAAAGTGTATGTGAAATGTATTTTTCCCTGTGGGCTGGATGATATGTACTGTGCTGCCTTACCTATCTTTTTCAAAGTAGTCTGACTATGTTGTGAATAGAGCATACTGTAAATAAAGAAACTGGAATGAGCGGGTCAGAAAATTTATCAGCATATTACTGCATTGTTGTATGACTTCAATGAGTAATTTCCTTACATTCTGTGTATAGACATTACATGTTAAGAGTCATGATTGTTTTCAGCCTAAATAAAGATTATTTGACTGACTATTTGTAGCCTTTTGAATACTCACATTAACTCACAAAAGCATCAAGTTATTTTTTGTTGTTGTTTTGATTATAGACACAATGAAGACATTTTTCTAGCATATACCCACTAAGATAAGTCATATAAATTGACTATTTTACCTACTCTCTAAGGCAACAGCTTTCTTCCAGACACTCAGCTATTAGGTTACATCCAAAGCATTGATACAGAATGGCAGAATGGATTAAAAAGGATTATCTTTGCATAGGAAAGGATCTCCTCCAGACCAGTATGAGAGCCTGCATCATGCTCTCCGGACTACAGATGTGAGAGTATGACTATCTCAACAGCGCTTGTTAACATAAGAACTTCGTCCACAGGCCCATTTTTGATTAGATGCGCTCTATTCAAACTCTTGTATCGCAGAGAAGTCATGATTGCTATGAATTTCAATGACAGACATTGATTAAACAAGAAGGGCACCTTGCAAGCAATCTATAAATTAAGATGGTCTCTTTTGCAGGTCTCATGAATGCCTACAGTGGGTTTGAGAAGCTCTACTCAATTAAGAAGCACAATTCAGATGTTATACATATTCAGCAAATTGTCTATAAGAGGACTTTGAGATTTTAGATGTTATGCTCATGTCTGTATGTTTGCTAATACTGACTACCACCTCACACACAGACGTTGTTGTTGAGGAGCTCAGGGGACATCTGCGGCACTCTTAAATCAGCCATTCTCTTGAAGTGGTCCTTCACTGCTTCCTCCATCTGATTGCCTTCCAAATGCGGCAATCACTTCAGAATATCAACCCCCTCTTCACGATGATGTTCTTTAAATGATATGCATCTTTTCTTCTTCTCCTCACAGAACAAAACATGAGCAGTTATTTCAATGTCTAGGATCCACAATGGAGGTCTCCTACTATTTGCACAGACTCCCTCTGAGATTGCTGTCAGAAAAAGGAACTAAACAAAAGGCAATCAGAAGGAAATCATTCTATTCTTGTATTTGATTTTGCACTGGGGAGACAAATTACTGACTAAGCAGATAAAATCAGACAATAAGGACAGTTGTTGTGGGGCTCCAAGATACAGAATCCAAAGTACTGTATTAAATAATATCAGTGTCTTCCCAATGGGTTTCTGTGGTGCTACCTGTCCACACTGGTTTCTTGTAGGCGATTATTCATGATGGCTAAGGCACCCACACCCCCAGAGAATCCATTTTGGTGGCCATAGCTCTGCTGCACGCCTTGGTGAGCTGTTTCACTCAGTTGCTTCTGCAGCAGCGCCAGAGACACCTTATTGGACACCATGAATTCATTGACAGAGATCATCTCTCCTGACAGACGCCGGCCCCCATAGACCCCATCCGCCACTGGACCTGCATCTGTCTCGCTGTCACACACTGTCTCCACTGAGCCGTCTGTGTAGCGATTTCTTCCTGCGGGGCAGTGGGACGAGATGGGCTGAACGGTGTTGCATTTGAAGCGCCGCCGGCCGAGCTGCATGGGTCGAAGCCTCCGGTTGGGGTGTTTGCTGTGGAGGCAGCGGCAGCAAAGCCACCAGCAACCTTTTGCAGAGCAGGAGCAGGGCTGATGCCGCCCGGGGCAGACCAGCTTTCCCAAGATCCAGTTGAGAGTTTGCTTGATGATAATAGAGATGACATTGAAAAGTGAGTAGATGCAGCATACTCCCATGAGGATGAAAAGGCAGTTCCCGAGCCGGTACGCCTCCTGAGCCTCATACTGCTGTCTCTGACTGCTCACAAGGTCCCCAAAGCCAATGGTGCTGAAGGCCACGAAACAGAAGTAGAGGGAGTCCACGTAGCTCCAGTCCTCCATGGAGCAGTAGAGGGTGGAGGCGCTGCACGCGATCACCACGGACGCCACCCCAAGGATCAGCATCACATAGTACACCGAAGGCTTCCACCCTTCCAGACTGTCATCCTCACCTCGGGGATCCTCCCGGTCCGACATGTCTCCCACCCCAGCACACCTCAGCCGGCGTTCATGGCACCAGCGCATGATGTAAGCCAGCATGGTGATGATCCTCTCGAGGAAGAGGTTGAAGAAGAGGATGGTGGCAGCGCAGCCGATGAGACCGTAGAAGATTAAGAATATCTTTCCAGCTATGGTGGCTGGCGTGGTCATGCCAAAACCTTGCGAGGAGAAATATAAAAGTACAAGGTTAAGTGTGAATCTTCAAAAAGGAGGGCTCTTTAAGAGTAATTCATTCTGAAATTAGGACTGAGTCACTGATTCAAGAGGAATGACCACACTTCACACACTTGAGAAAGTTTCTCACTCAGACACTCATTTTCAGGTGACCACTATTGTAAAACACCGTTGTAGAGTTTGCATCTCATTTAAAAGTGGCATTTAAGAGCTTTTCCACCTGTATCCAGGATGTTTAAGTAAAGCAGAATAGCTGCAAGACTTACCAATAGTGGAGACCACTGTGCCCACAAAGTAGAAAGCACCCGAGAAGTCCCATCGGGGCCTCAAGGTGTCCACTCTGATCCCGGCTCCGTTTGCCTCCTCATACTGACGCAGCAGGGTGTGCAGGGCTCCCAGGTTGACCCTGTACTGCCGGGTGAAGTTATCCAGCTGCTGCTTCCAGAGACGGCGGGCACGCAGCTCGAAGGGATGCTCCAGGGCGGAGAAGATAGCAGCTCCGCACAGCAAGTAGAGCAGGATGAGCCCAGCCAGCAGGCAGAAACGGGCGTTGTCTTCGTTCATGGGTGACCCGGGGCGGCAGCAGCAGCCTCTGCCGGCACCGCCCCCCCTCCTCTGAGCCATGACTGCAGCAGCACAGATACACCACAGCACGAACATGCACAGTGCACATGTGCATCAACCACCCCGCCAGATGCATTAACTACCACATGAAAGGCGTTCTGTTTTACACATCAGGATGCAGGGGCTCCACATTTGGCTCTGAAATTACACAGCTGCAGGTTTAAGAGGAGTTTTCGTCTTGATGGCAACACAGAGTTGCTGTGCTGATTTAGTGGAGTGAAAAATCATGACTCTGAGGACAGTGCGGTCTGTAAGTAAGACAGAAGCAACACAATCTTCAATACATTAGGCTCAATAAAAATGTATACTTTATTGAGACTCCTATTGAAACAAAACTGTTATTACATGCAATGCACAAACACTAACTTAAAATATGCATGGCTCACATTTGAACAATACCTAAAAAGAAATTCACCATCATTTCAATTTAATATCTGATCTCTAATCTAATACACATTGCAAATGTAATATAGCATTTCAGTAAATAGCCTTATCTGAAACATACACATCATATAAGCAAAGTTAAAAGTAATAAAAATAAAACCTGGTCCCGTGGATGAGATTGTCCGTCCATTGAACAGTGCTGGTCTGGTGTGCTCCCACCACAGATCGGCTGAACAATGACCAGCGAGACGAGGCTCCTTGTTTTTCTGTACAAAGTGAGAGGCTGTCTGATGTTTGCTCTTTCATCATGTTGACATCATCTCCCACCCACCCACTCCCTCCGTCTTTGAGCGCACCTTGATTGCTGTAGAAATCTATTATTTTAAAAGCCCCGTCCCTCTCATCCAACCATTAATTAAAGCTCAATTTACCTTCTACTGGATTAGCCACCAGTGACATGAATTATGCTTAAGATAATTGATCCTTCAGACACTCAGTTACAAATACCTATTATCAGTTACTTCTAATTAAATCTCATTAAGGGTCAGTGTTTGAAGTATAGCATGGACCTTGACTTTTCTCTAATTTTTTTCCTAATTGATCTTGTTCTAATGTCACTGACTTTAGCAATCAATATAAAGAACTGGTGACCTCGGCTTACCCAGAACCTGTGAGAAGGCTTTTTGTTGTTGTTGTTGTTGTTGTTGCTGCGGCAGACTGCGTGGGAGGATTTTGTTGAGCAAGGCTATCAGTCTCTCTGTCTGTCTGTTTGTTCCTTTAATCTTGGACGGTGCAGTTCCCTCAGTCCGGCGTCTGATGGCTGAATGACTAGAGCAGACAGGTGTGGAAGACAGAGATCACAAATGCCTTCATCTCACCAGTCAGCCCCTTTATCAGGTGCTGAATTTTACAGTTTCCCATTAATCAGTATTATGTTCTGTGCAGTTCATTCTGGTCAGGTTGACAGTATGGCATATCAATCATTCTGACAGGATATTTTCATTCCAATTCATGAACTTAATATCTTACATGAAGCACAGATATCCATCCATGCATTTGTTGAAACAACAGGAACTACTGAACAGCATACCTACACAAGTTAAACAACCTATAGAAATGAGTGGTGTTTTCAGATGATAACCTTGAATTTAGACTTCAGTTACATCCCATTTATTTTTTATTCATTACGAAGAAACTCATAATTCAAAAATGAATAAATGTCAGATTCAAAATGTAAATTATTAACATAACTGTTGTCAATGGCATCCTGAAGATTAAAGCCTCAGCTACCACAATTTGAGTACTATGCTGAACTGAAGATTAAAGATGGCATAAAAGATGGAAATGATGGTAATGGCAAGATTAAAGATGGCACCTGCAATTTACAATGTTTTCACCCTTCAAATTTTGGATTTTCTTCCATCTAAAACACATTGCAAACATCAGATGGAATCAAACCACCTGGTCTGAACCTGGTTTAAATTTGGAGCCTGAGGAGGAGAGGATGGACTTAGGATGGACAACATGGTTTTCATCATGTTGCTGGAATCACCATGACAACTGTCCTGTTTCGAGGCAGAAGGTCATCATGCATAATTTATATTTCAAGAGGTAGATTGCATAAAGAAGAAAAAGCAATTACTAACAAATTCCTAAAACTCCCTGTAATATATGACAGGAATATATAAGCAGATAATTCAGCCTAACAGAGCAGGCATATGGTTGAACAGATGCATAAAATATTATCACAATATATTCCAGCCTGCAGTCTCCTAGTTGGTCTCCAAAAAGATAAGGGAGAACTACTGTAAAATAATGTTACTTGTCATGGTGGTAATGCAGGTGCCAGTGCTTCAAATTAACTGCTGTATGCCATTTGCAGGATCGAACAATGTGTATTTATTTTTGTTTTCAGTGCATTTAGCCCTTAAGGATTTGACTTGCAGATTCAATTTGAATATTTCAGAACTTGTGTAGTCCATCAAAACATATTACAGGACAATACTTTTTAAAAGCGAAAACAAGAACCTCAGTTCAATAAATCATTATTCAAACAGAGCCATTTGTTTGGTTACCGCGAACCCCATACTTCAATTATAGATTGGGCCTGGAAGATTAAAACAATTAAATTATAATATGTAGAGAATGAAGTGGACTCCACAATTACACCACATTTTTGTCCGAGATGATGTCCGAGTCTAATTAGTGCTGAAATCATAATATATATAATTAGAGACTTTGAAGGAGAGGCCCATTGAGATCTCTCCAAATTACTGTTTTCTAAAAGGTGCAATTTAATTCTAACTCCAACACATAAATGGTAAGACAATTTCAAAACCTAATTAACAAGCTATTATGGTAGCGACTATTCTCATAACAGCACTTTAAAACATCTAAATATACTTGTCCAAAGCATTACAAATTGAAATGCAGTGGATCACTAGACCATACAGAATGATGAAGTAAATTTTATTGAAGAAAAAGGCAGAAGATTACAGGCCACCAGTGTTTATTTTTGCATCAAGGTCTTAGCACCATTTTGCTGATATGATGTCATATCCTGGTCATTACAAAGTGGAAGAGGCAGGCATCTGCTGTGTATAGCTTATAACTGCTGGTACAATGTGCTTTCTACACACACCAACACATACATCCTGACATCTCTTATTGATAAATCCCTATACGGAGTTCACTTCAAAGATTTCAACATCAAACTGTTTCAGGAAGGACAGAGGGTTCTGAAGTCAGACGGCGAATTCCCACACGCATTTAAAGTGGCACTCAGGTGAGCGGCAGGATGTCGGCCAGTATGTCAATGAGGTTGTCCAGACCCCACAGGTAACCGTCTTCTCGATTCCCCTCGACCCAGGGAGTGCGATGGTCCAAGGTGAGGTGTGGCGGAAGGGCCGCCGTCTTTGCAAAATCGATCATCCACACTCCGGTTTTGCCTGTTCCATCATGCACAAACAACAAGGAGCTGCCCACCACCTGCAGAGAGACAAATGTTAGCACGGTAGAAGAAAACTCCATGCCGTGATAGATCATCACCCTCAACCTGTCTCATCCGCTTCCACTTCAGTTAGCAATTTGCATTTCCCAGAAAGCCTTTCAGGAGACCCCAGAGAATGTGCCTGAACTCGTTCCATTTAGCTGTGGGTTATACACTGCCAGTGGAGAGAGCATTAGCATTACGGATAGTGATAATAAGACCAAAAGAGCGAGTGCTTTACAAGCCAAGAGGAAGTGAGAGTTGCACACGTTAATCAAACACAACACGCCTTGTGGCTGCATTACATTCTGGTCTATTGAGGCTAATGCTGGTGGAGAAATATATCTCTATGAAATTTCTCCCTGAGTGACTGTTGAATGTCGGTGCCCAGCAGGGCGTCTAGTTAGAAGCCGGTCCTCTTTGGTTCTTAAGGGCTGGCACCAAAACCTGATGTTTATACTGTTCATGTTTTAGGTCGTTGAGTTTTTTTTCTGTTATGAAACTGCTCTGTAGTTGCTCTAGAAATATCCCAATGTGACATCACCACATCTGTGTTTGGACAGTTATCCATGGGAATAAAATACACCACTAAACAACAAAACGGGCCCAGAAATACAGTGCCATATGCTGTAGGTGTTTTTTCTAACTCTGTTTAAGTGTTTTAGGGTAGACTTTTCCTTCAACTCCTTTCTACCTAGGAGTCCCAACAGTGTGTTCATCATTGCTGCGCGGCTGAGCTTTGTTCAAAAACACAGACCTTTATTTAAAATTCTAGCTGAGATTCCAAGGTTTCCAAATATGCCCTGTTGAATTAAAGGGAAATGTGTATAAAATGATGCACAAGACATCTAGATGTTTCCTATCTGATTTAATGCTGCAGCCATAAAACATTGGCGTCTTGGGTTTGAATTTTTCACTCAATATTAGTGTGGTGTAGCTTCAGTGAAGCGATGCAACCAGCAGATAAAAAATATGTGTGAGAAATTGTTATACAATATGGAAAAGATTTATTCTAATTAAGGGGAAATTTGAGGGAAAGTTATTAACATTAACATTACATTCAAAACACTGTGGTTTGAGAAAAATCCAACAGATCTGACCTCATGTGTTCTGAAGAAGTCTGACGCCTCCAACACCTGTCGCAGCTGTTTGAGCCGTCTCAGATAGCCCCTCTGGAGAGACAGAGAGAGGATTTACAAGGGAGAGGAATCACAGGAATCACAACTGTGGAGGTAAATGAAGGACAATCAAAGCTCGCACTCACCACAATGTGTGTGTTGGAATCAACAAAGTCTTTAAGCGCCTCCATCACCTGTTCTCTGCTTTTGGTCCTTTTGAAGTTTGTGTGACATTCTCCATTTGCTTTCTGGCAGGAAATTAGACAAGAAAGAACTAGAATACAACATTTTACTGCATTTATGTTTGCTGGAGCACAACAGTTCTTAGTTGCTAAATAAAGTTTTCTTGAAACGTTATTGACTGTTCATATCAAGATGAATCAATTAACTAGACTAATCTCAAACTTACCCTGACTCCCTCGACGCGGAAACCCAGTGTTGTTGTGGAGCTCAGGCTCTCCCTCCACTGCATGTATCTGGTTTTGAGTACTGCCTGCTGGGCTTGCTCCTGAGCCGTTGGGGCCCCCGGGTCCACAGCCACCATCTTCTCGTACATATCTTTACGGGGCTGGGGCCGCTCCCGTGCCAACAGCAGCTCCTCCTCGAGGTACGTACTGCAAGAGATCAGTGACTCATTCTCTGTGTTTACTCTTTTAGACTTATAAGTGACTAAATGCACATTCTTAAAACTCACCGGCTGCCCATCTTGCAGTCCATAATGGCGGGTGTGTTGAAATGGGTCAGCAGGTTATCCATCATATTGTAGTCGTGTTCGCCCCGCTGCACCACACCGTGGTAGGCTGGCACGTAAGGCTTCAAAGTGTCTTCCATCAGCTTCTGGAAGCACTGCTGCTCGCCCTCACAAAATCTCTTCAGCAGCAGGCCATATTCCCCAACCTGGAACGTCCCTGTAAACCCCCACAGAGGGACAGAAGGAAGTAAATTCAGCCGCACTTATTTCATAAGTCACTCAAAAGGAGTTTTCAACACAGCAATACACCAGCGAGAAAAATGCAAACTGATTAGGCTAGATGAACAAACCTGCATGTCCGACCACTTGTAGCCACTGCTGTGGTTTCTTAGAGGGCATGGAAAGGGGAGATGAAGTCCCTCGGCTTTTGTGTTTCTTCCATGTGCTGCTCTGCATGGAAAGAGCAATGGAGCATATTAGACCTCAGACTGTCATTTTTTCAGCATTCGTGCCTCTGCTGGCCGTGTTTTTCTGTTCCTCCATAGACGGACAGGACCTCAGACTTCAGACTCAGTGGCTCAACTTTTACCTTAAGGGCGCACGTCTCCATGGAGACAGCCACTCACCATGAGACTGAGCGAAGACGTGCAGAGGAGGGGTTCGCCTCTGATCTTATGCAACAGTTGCACACAGCCATCAAACATTTACAGACAGGTCTTGTTTTGTACTGAGCTGTCACACAACCACATACCTACATAACCCCATTACAAAATGTTGAGCACACTGAAATGCTGAGATGCTTGCAAAAGTGTCAAGATGGAGCTGTGCACAAATAGGTCAATAGGGAAATTAATAAAGCTGTCAAAAAAAAATGAGTAAGAACGATAAATTTGGGACACCTGATAAATACAGATGATAAAATATACAAAAGTAATTAAATGCATCATCATACATCATATAATGTAATTGCACTTAAAATTAAAAACATAAAGGAATATATGCGTATTTCTCATGGCCAAGGACTATAATGTGAAGACTAAAGTGTGAAGTTTGTATATGTGTTTGAAGGGAATAGTAGTACAGGATTAGATTGGATTTAGACAGGATTTAGGATGGATAGTTAGTAAAACTGTTTTTATACTGCGACATGATCTTGTACTGAGAAGAATGCGTGTGCCTGTTCATTAACTGTGGAGGGCAGCGACACGCCTGAGATGAATGTAACCTTCCTCAAACTTTAGAAGAAGAAGACGAAGAAGAAGGAGGAGGAGGACTAGAAGAAGAAAAGGAGCTAGGAGGCAGAAACAGACGAAGAAGAATTAAACCTTCCCGGTTGTCGTACCGCTCCAGTCGCCAGTGGCGGTGACTTACAAACTGTTTTGGAGCCGGGTTAAGGCGTACAAGTAATCAAGCGGCTATCTCATTGAATTTAACTTGAAGTAACGTTTTTCATGGCGTAGCTATTCGTTGACACCTTGCTTTAAGTGAAGCTCATCACTGCAACGAAGGGTAACGTAACGTAGATTTACTCAGACGTTTGAATAACGTTAACATTGTACTGGACGAGCTAGCTGCTAGTCAAGTAAACCTGTACCATTAAACTGTTAACGCTATTAACAAAAGTGTGCATGCTAACGTTAGCTAACGTTGGTCAGATAATTCAATGCCTGTTAACGTTAGCAGAGCGCTAACTGCGATGTTAGGTTAGCTGTAGCTTAGCTAAATGACTTAAGTAGTAACAGCGCCATTTAAGATGCATTTCTAGAATTAACATTTTATTGTAATAAACTATCTAAACAAGACACGACTCCCGTTATCCATGCATATACAGTTTACGCTGAAGTAGCACAGATTTATGGCGTTGTCTCTCTCTTTGCAAGAAAAAGTGACGTTTAACTCAATGCGATGTCTGTCAGTTTAATGTTGCCTCGCTTAGCGACAGATAGTACATACCTCGTAAAACATGACTTACGACCTTTTCTGAATCGTCAGGGGCATGATCCATCAACCAGAAGTTATTTCAATAAAATTACACATTTTAAAACTGATTCAGTCTGCTGTGCTACCGCCCTCTACAGTGTATTTTGGTGGAGGCAGTTTGTAGGCGAGCCAGCGTCTGAATATTTAAATTATGATGACAGATTAAGCATCGGAGATCGATTTAAGGGGAGAAAGTGAGAATCATACTAAATTAGAGATGGAAATTACAAGAAGATTTTCACGGACTTTTGTGACTAGAGGGTTAGAGATAAAGTGAGGACAAATAAATTTGTCACAACAGTGAGTGCAAAATTATGTTTCAAAATGGTAAACATCCTGTTAGATTTAAGCTGTAATGCTATATCCTGAGCTGTGGAGTACCTCAAGGTTCCATACTGGATCCTGTTCTATTCTTTGCCCTTGTGCTCTCTCTTGGACACATGATTCGTAGACATAGTGAGTCTATAGATCTTAATCTACAAGATAGACATACCTATTGCATTTAATACTTACCTAGTACCTGGTGCCTATAATAGTTACCTCGTGCCTCAAGATATACAATAATTTATCATCCATTAAGGAAGTGGCTAACAGTCTTCCCCTATCAAAAGGCTGGGAATGCAATAATATGATACAAATTATTTATTAACTAAAAAAAATGTGGGTAGAATCAAGACTATACAGTCTATACTAGATATTACTGAGTTTAAGAATTAGTAAAATACCCATCCACAGAGAAGGTTGTAAAATTGAACATTCTTTTTCCAACTGTGATCATTGTCTACAAAAAAAGAAAGTTGAAATCTTGGCAGACATCGTTAATGTTAACTTAAGGCCACTCAAATTACTTCAGGGTAATGTAGCTTTTAGCTTGTTTCTCTTAGTGATAAGTAGCTCTATGGCATGTTAATACTCAGGCATGCAAAGGATAATAAGTTGTCAGTTAACGCTACTTTTGCTTTAATAATTTAGGGGTTGGCTGGTTTCAACTGCATGTATTTACAGTAATCTTTTACACCTGGTCCCCAACACAGGCCCGGAGCGATGGAGATGGGCTCAGCAGTGCTGGAGGATATTGTATTTCGAGGTGTGGAGTTCACTGTAAAGATCGAAGTGGATAAAGGTTTACTGATTGTCGAGATCTCTGACTCAATGACGGCTGATCAGTGGAGAGGAGAGTTTGATCCAGCGTGTAAGTGGCATATGATTAATATACTGTATACTGAATGTCTTCTACAGCACAAATAGACTCATTCAAACTACACTTCTTTTGCAGATATTGAGGACCTCACTCGCAAAACTGGCAACTTCAAGCAGTTTCCCATTTTTTGTAGTATGTTGGAATCTGCTGCCAAAAAGGTATGTTTAATGCTGAAACATAATCGCAGAACAGCTTAAAGGTGCTAATTTTCTGAATTGAGATCTCTTAGATCATTGTAAAGCGCAGGGCACGCTGTCAGAATTAAGGCTCGGCATGGTCAGTAGGATGTCAGGATTTCTTGTCCAGCTTCTCTGCATTTGCCTGCAGGAATACTTGGGAAATTCAAAAATGCATAAGTAAATGCAGTCCCATCATGAAAATGGGTAAGTTTACTTGGATAAGAATTAGGCCTAATTTTTGTTTGTGACTTAAATGTGTGGTAGAGGTGTGGCTTGTTGCCACTGTAAATAGGACTGAACATAGTTACAGATGTGTACCCATGGTCTCCTGCACACCATCTAATAGTTTCCCTCTCTTGCACTTTCTGTTGCAACTTAATCTTAGTGTTTTGTGTGACGAGGAAAAAAAGAGAGGGGGAAAGTTATTGAACAGAGGGCTTGTGATGGGAGGGCTGATTAAAGTGGATTTCTTATAACATTATAGTCCTCAGAGTACTAATGATCTTCCAGGTTGATGCAATGCAATACATCTATTTTTATGCAGCATATCTATGGTGTATCTTAATTTTTATTTCTTTATTTTTTTCCTGAAATTGGTTTGCTGCATGCAGACTCCGCAGGTACGGTAAATGCAGAAAAAAAATGATTTTCTCAAAAGAGTGGGAAACATGTTGATGTGCAGTACTTTGGCCACTGTATATTCTGTGTGCCCCTCATGCCTCTGTAGTTTGTGAGTTGACATTTTGTTTGAATTTAGCTAAAGTAATCCCCATGTTACAAACTCTAGAGCAGGATAGCTTTGCTCTGAGTTGTAGATCACCTTCGTGCCGGTTGCCGCTGGTGTGTAGTGTTTTCCTTTGGATTTATCTACCAAAGCTTTAACGTGAGCTTTCTCTGCAGATGAGCGATTCTGTTACTCTCGACCTCCTGACCTATGCTGACCTGGAGCTCCTACGAAACAGAAAAGCAGGGGTAGTCAGTCGTCCTCGTGGTCCGCAGCAGTCATCTGCTCTCAGTGCCAAAAGATATCTTATCCTCATCTACACTGTGGAGTTTGACAGGTTTGTGTCTCTTTTTAAACCACCGCACAGCTGATGTACAATCACAATTTAGCCGCAGAAATTGATTTTCTACAATACATGTGGTGTGCATCCCTTTATTTTGTCTGTGTAAGTGATAGTAACTGGGTTGAGTTACTGACAGTATTTTGTGTCTGTAGGATACACTACCCATTGCCTCTGCCCTACCTGGGAAAGCCAGACCCAGCTGCTCTGCAGAGGGAAATCCGAGCCCTGAGGACTGAGCTCAGCACTCTCACCTCTCATGGACCTCACAAAGCAGCAGAAATAGAAATCCAGCGGCTACGAGCAGAGTCGGTTGCGTTTGTCTTTGTCATCACAGGCTGTGTTGTTCGGTTATCTTTGCAGCTATGGGGACATATGGGACTTTGCTGATACCTCTTACTGTTTTCAAGGCTGGCGCTGGTGAAAGAGGAGAAGGAGGCCATGGCAAAGACTCTGGAGCGGCTGCAGATCGGCGGAAGCACATCTGGAAGAGAGGACTGGAGGGTCAGAGATGTAGTGAGGACCCTAGAGGAGCAGCTTGTCAAGGAGAGGGCCAAAAGCCAACGTTCAGCAAGCAAGAGAGGCCAGGAGCAGCGCCTCCTGGTGGAGCAGGTGGAGCCTTTACAGCCCAATTAGTCACAGTAAACTATTTCCAATGTGTTTTTGTTATCCGGCTGCTTTTAACATGTCTTTGCTCTGGCTAGTTGGAGGAGCTCAGGGCATCAGAGTGTGCTCTCCGGATGCGTGTCAAGAGTCTCACGAACGAACTGGCGTTACTACGGAGAGGGTTAGACAATCTAAGCATGTATATCTTTAACTTCTTCCTCTCTCTTTCATTCATTCGCTTACAGTACATTCAATCCTCAACACTTTCTGACCTCCCATTTACCTGCTACGCGCACGTCCTTTCTGTGTGTCCACAGCCGAGTGACCCCGGTTAGGTCTGGCTACGTCGGCTCCAGGGGCGACGGAGAAATCTATCGCTCGCTGTCCCGCGAGAGGAGGCCTGGGCACAGCGCAGTCAGAGCTCGCTCGGGATCGAGAGAAAGGATGGAAGACAGATGTCAGAGGTCGGAGGAAAGAGGAAGGAGAGCAGACTCCTCAGGGCCACGTGCTCGCATCCCGAGGCCGTCTCCTTCCCCCACAGGTACTGGCTCTGAGAAGCCCTGGTATTCCTGATGTTAAAAGAAGCACGGGTACTTCATTGTGCCTCTCATTAGTTTGATATAATTGAAGTAGAGACAGATCAATAACATTATGGCATTTATTTCAGTTTCAACTGACCTTTTAATTTTCAGTTTTTCTTTGTTCAAACAGTATTTTCCTGTTGAGTCATATTAAGTAGCAAGTCAACAGTGGCCATGATGTATCCCACACTTTTCATTTTATGGATATTGGATAATGTTATAAAAGTTCATCGTTTCCAAAACGTTCATCAGATTTAACCCGGCAGCGTCCGAAATATTTAGCGTGAAGCTTACTGCCCTGTTGGCCTGGTGGTGGCGCTGTGGTGGGCCATGGAGGTTTATATTCAAAACTCCGAACGCCAGTGTCAAAATCCTTCATTCTCCCAAGTTTCATCCAAAACAGGCCGGGAGAGGCTCAGAAACCTTGTGTGACAAAAAGACAAAGCCCAATCTGTAGTCCCTTTCTGGATATTCGATCATGGGGAACAAGGATGTTGCTTCATTCGGTTCTCTAAAAATCTTAAATGTTTTGCAGATTGAGATTGTTTTGGGAGAAATTGTCAGGTATGAACCACACTCACTCAAGTTAAGTTTATACACTGAAGTATTCCTATCCCACAATTTTTCAGGTTCACGGGCACCACGCTTCGACCCAACAGCCTACATCCAGGACAGACAGCGCAGACAGAAAGAAGCAGAAGTCAAGAAGTTCGTTCCCTTTTTATTTCTTTAACAAAAAGCACACCAGCCTTTAATCTTCTGCCTGCTCAGGATCAATAGTTTTTAATGCCGTGTCTCCCCTGTCAGACAGAGGAAGGTCCGGAGGGACATGCTGACGTCACCCGTCGTCCCCGAGAGGGGCCGCTCACGTTCGAGAGAGGCCTTTCCTCAAACCGCCCGGCCCGGCAGCAGAGGCAGGAGTCTTTCTGTGGAGCGAAGGAGGAGCAGGAACTCGTCTGAAAGCTCACTGGTGGACATGGATGAAATGACCAAAACCATGTTCAGGTGAAGTCCTGCCTGATCTGCCTGAGTGTCATTGCTCTAATCTGGGATTAGCCTTTGGACAAGATTTGTGAAGTTATTACGATGGAGGAGGCAGATGCACTTCGTTTTAACCCGGCTGGTTAAATTTATTTTATTTTATGCTTGCAGAGGAAGAAAACAGACTTACAACGGCCCAAGTGGGGTAAGTGGTACCTCATTAGCATTAGTCAGGTATAAAGCAGCTCTGCACCTGCTCTCTCCTGTGCATGTGTAATGAGTGATATGTCTCTGTGTAGTCTAGAGGAAGCCTTTTGACCCGGAAGCCGTTATGCAGCACTCCCACACACAGGATGAAGTCGGACAGAGGTAACAGATTATCTAACTCCTGTGCAACACATTTACTTTCTTCATTTACATTACCAGTACCTATAACTAAGTTTTGAAAGTTTGGAAAATGCTTAATTTTAACCTTTCGTTTTCAAGGTTAGGAATATGCTTGAATTAAAATGTGTTCCTTGAAAAATGCTTAATTTTCCATATAATCTGCTGTTTCATCTACACAGTCATTTAAAAAATCTTTTAATATCTGAAACAACCTTTTACTCTAGAAATTAGCAAAATCATTATCAAAACTACAATCAAAGTTAATATGAACAGCTGGTAAAAAAAAGTGACAACAAAGTGACAATATACATTGATTGCAGTTCTGTAAACTTTCTTTTTCACAATTGCATTTAAAGTAACAATTTAAATTAGATGATAAAGGCTTTAAGAGTCTGGTAATTTTGGTCGAAGCACCTTGAATGTGCTTGAAAAGGGCTTGAATTTTACTCCCGGGAGGCTGTGCGAACCTTGTTTAACTGCTTACCCTTTTTATTCTTCCAACCACAGAAAGCTCCATAGACACCGGCGCTGAGCTGTCAGAGATCGATGCCCGGCTGCAGGCGCTTCAGGACTACATGAGGGACCTGGACACGGGACACTGACGCCACAACGCTCAAGGCAGAGACTGAAATCATTTTTCTGACAACCGCACAATCCGTCCTCAAACCAGAGCCATGGATTTCTCTAACTATGCACAGACTAACTCAGGCCCATGTTGTGAATCAAACATGATCGATGGCTTCAGAAAAACTTATATGTACATATAAGTGACTTTTTGTTCTCCTGGGCCTCTACTGTGTTCGTCACACTATGCAGTAGCCACCACTGTGAAGCTCATTGAGCTATTTTTTGGAGACTGAATTTACACTGAATTTTTTTATGCCAAGGTTTTATTAACTTAAAAGATGATTTTGTGTGTTGACTGTAGCATTCCCTGCTCCTTTATACCAGGTGATTCCCACCAAACCACAGAGGATATATGGATGTAAAATTTAGTGTTACATCAGTCGGTAAATCATATTTTATTTTAATCCTTTGCCAGTTTCTTGATTTGTTTTTTCTTGCCATTTTATATATATAAATGACACTAAGAGTCTTTTTGTGTACCAAATCCTTTATTTAGAAAAAGCAATACACTTCACTGTAGTGGGGATTGGAGAGACCTGGTGGTTCAGTGGCTAGTCACTGCACAGCAAGAAGGAGACATACAAGTCAAGTGGATTGCAGACTAAGATCCCACAGGTATGAGTGTGAGTGTGTTCGTTTGTCTGTTTTCCCTCCGATGGACTGACAACCTGACCAGGGTCTCCTGCCCAGTGCATGCTGGGGTAGGCGTTGATCCCAAAAGGAAATAATAAACTGGCAAAGAAAAGTGAATGAACAAATTTCAGCACAGGATTTGACATGGTCCTGGTTCAGATCAGGGATTCCTTCCTCATATAGGACCTTTATGCCATAATCTGCATGGATTTTTTAACATAAGCATAACAACATAAGTAGTACATTTAACACTTTCGTTCATCACATTATATGCTATGAACCTTCGTGGATAAATGTAGCGCATTGAAAATTAACACTTTCCGCTCTTTTGATGTGAAAAAATTTAATTTCCCCTGGAGGGCATAATACAAACTGAAACAGAAATGACATATGTTATTACTGTAATCTTAACATAAACTGAAGATTTGTGAAAAGGAACAACTGAAAAGCTCTGTGTCAGGAAGAAACCTGAGAGCTGCAGTGAATGGAAAAACAATTTTGGGTTTTGTCTGTATAAAATATTGATTTAAATCAGTCCAAGATCATGGTTAAACCCTCTCAAGGTAGACTAGATTTTGCTCTTCAATGCACCCTTAATAGACTCAAAGGTATAAAACACCCAGGGCAGGTAAAGTGTGTATCTCTTTGATTTGCTAAATATGCTGAGTGCTTGGAGTGTGTGGCTGAGTCATTCGGTCTCAGGTGCAGGGCACTCAGCTCCTGCTTTCCACATTGTGCTGTTGCAGCTTGAATACAAAATGGATTAAACAGACTTATTTTTGCAAATTTATTGAAATATCTCATTTAAATAAGCATTTAACCCTGGGTCAAAACTTCAATTAGTTTTGAAGCTTATTCTTTCTGTTTTGCTGAAGCCCAGTCAAGTTGGATGGGGAGTATCTGTGAACATCCATTTTTCCAGACTTGAGCCCCCTCAAGGACTCCCACATTGTTCTGAAGCCTTTCCAGTGTTAATTTACTCAGAAGCAGCTTCTCCTTAAGGATTCGCCCAAATTTGGCTCCATTCATCCACCCTGTGTTTGCTCTGTCTACATGAACCATCAGCTGTGCACGTAGGCACAAACCCGAGTCCATACACACTTTTTTTCACTGCAATTCAAAAATAAATGAATATATTAAAATCAAACATGAGGATTTGTGCTGCACTGCATACTTTGCACATCTTGTATACACAAAAAATAATTTTAGGGGTGCGATGCAGAATGGGTAATGCAAAAAAGGTCATACAGTGCACTATTTCCACCATGTGTAATATTTATATTTACAGTGTGAGCTCAGTCTGACATAAATAGCATCAAATAATTTGTCTCCATTCATGCACCCTCATCCACAAAGATTCACTAACTAAAAAGCTGGCCTGGGGTTTGAGTTTATTCCAACATGTTTTCTCAACCGGCAAGACTGGAAATGTTCAATGGCACGAGAAACTCAACATTCAAATCCGAAGTATTTCAACAATCAGTAGCTAACTGATAATTGAGAGTGGACAGAATATGTATATTAATATTCCTGCGTGTGCAAATCCACAGCTGTTTGTAACACCGACAAGACGCTTGGAAGCTGACTGGATATGTGCATGTATTTTTGCACTTTTTCATATGTGGTGAAATATGCCAAATTCTATGCATGAAGCTGCTGCAGATGTGCACGAGGCAGTCAGTGGTCGTACTTAACCTCTATATTGGAAAACAAATGTGCCACAGTAAGACAATATACACTATAATACAGAGCTAGTATGTTATTACCGCCCAAAAATGGTATTTATAAGCCATGCATCTTCTGAATTAGGACATTTCTATGCATGCACGTGATCCTTTGCCAGGCCTCCTGTATAGTTGAATCCACACTGTTCGCTCTTACATTAGCATCAGATGAAGTGGAGCCCAGGGGGGGACCTTCAAGGGCTTGTGCCACTGCAGCTGGCTTGGCTTCATTATAAACTTGGACCCTCTCTCCGGGGGGAAATCTCAGCGGCTGCACAGCTGCTCCCTGCTTCTACTGGGATACTGAAAAAGGAGACATGGATGCATCATGCGGGCACATGTCTTTCTGCAGGGAAGCAAGCATTGAAATTCTAAAGGTATCAATACAACCCGGTATTTGAGCCACATCATAGCTTGTGTAACCTATTAACCCAAATTGTGAGATTTATGTAACAAATCCCAGTTGATCATCTGCGGTATTATTTGTACATCATATATCCTGTATACCTGCACTGATAATCACAGATAACCATTTGGAGGTGTCAGTATCACTATGTTGTATTAAGACTTAATTCACTGTGATTAAGTATTTTCACTGTAACAGGCTACATTTTCTAAGGATGTAATGAATGAAATAATTTATATTAGAGAGAGAGAGAGAGAGAGAGAGAGAGAGAGAGAGAGAGAGAGGCAGCATCATTGCAGTCTGCAAGGTCCAGGGCTGTTTAAGACCTCGTGACTCTGAAACATGATGAGCTGATAAGAGAGGATGTGGATGGTTGCCAGTTTAGTTCAGCAGTGGAAGGATAATCACTTTAATGACAGTGCTAGCCAAAAAAAAAAAAAAAAAAAAAACCAAAAAAAAAAAATATTTT
>OMLF01024388.1:30586-67011 GCA_900302615.1 Holocentrus rufus
AACAAAAAAAAAAAAAAAAAAAAAAATCCAGTAATAACAACTGATTATGGCGTTTTAAGACACCGCGATAAAAAAGAGGCAGTGATTCAATATGACACCAGTCAAACTGACTCAGCGTAATACTTACCATAACCTGCCAGTATTATCATGTCTTCTTTATATTATTTTTTTTACTATGGCTGTTGCCTTGGAAACGCCGCTACCTCAGCCTCACCACGAGATGTCAAGAGGTGATGCCTTCAAGTGCAGGTGTTTACAGATCTGCTTTTCTCCTGCCCACAATTCATACTCTAGTTTCATATGAGCTATTAAACATCGCTTTTCCTTAACAATAGTTCAAATTCGAGAAATCTGAAGTCAACAATGCAAATGATGGTTTTGGACTGTTTGATGGTATATCCAAAAACTATATGGTGCCAGATAAATGTTATAGGTTGGGTGGAACGTGTGGGAGTGATCAATGGATAGACAAACTAAACTACAGGACACAATCAGGCATTAAATCTTTAAACATAAGTCAATCTTTATTACGCAATTGAAAAGACTAAAATCCAACATATAAAATCTTTAATAAACAATACAGCAGCAAAAATCTTAAAAGTAAGATCATAGTAAGGCATCTTCCATGAACTCAAAGTATTAAGACAGCATCACGTTATTTTGGATACATAAACTCTGTTTAACTTTGGTATAAAAGACCCCATTCGCTTTGATGTTTAAATAAAGTGTCAGTTTTAATTTGAAAATATTGCATTCAATGAGAGAAAATAAAGCACTGCCTTGCTGCAGAAGGACAAGAGTAACTAAAATGGTCATTTTACTGTTCCTAATCAGCACAGTTACAGCTGAATCCTGTCACAAGCCTCATAAGAGCACTGGGAAATAAAGTAATAGTGCATGGTGATATGTTTACAGATTTCTAGTGATTGCAGGCACGTGATTACTGCTCATCCAAAATTACCAAGAGAACCCAAAAATAAGGCACTAAAATGCCTGAAACACAGCTACAACATTTGATAACATGTTGCTGTCCTTATGCTTACAGAGCTTTTTTTCCCCTCAAGCTGGCCAGATTGGAGGGAAAAAAAAACAAAAACATTCAATTCAGCAGTAGAATGAGGTAATTTCTGCATGTGCTTCATTTCTGCTCCAGTGGTGAAATCAGGTCCCCTTTTGTGTTTATTCAGAACAGAGCAGCAGATCCACGCTGAGGGCATCCTCCTCCTCCTCCTCCTCTTCTTCTCCTTCCTCCTCCAACTACAGCACTGTGTTGGTAGACAAGTTTGTCAGCACTGGCTTCACCATGTGCAAAGCCATCTGTGGCCCTTCAGTTCTTCGATTGTTCAATATGGCCTGAATGCTGAGTGTGAGCTGTGGAGAAACATGGGGCATAGATGTTTAAAACACAACAAGAGCAAATACATTGAACACACACACACACACACACACACACACACACGCGCACACACTGTTGTTGTCTTGTGTGACCCTCATAACTACAACAATTGTTGTAATTTATACAGTCGTTTTCACTCCAATTCAAGTGTTACTTGTTTAAGAACTTTTTCTGAGCTCAAACAGAGTCTGGGCTGTTGGGTTCAAACTGTTTGGAAAAGGGGCGGGAGCAATGAGTGCTTATAAAAATACATAGCAGGTGATTAGATCAATCGTCTATCTGTCATTGGCTCTCTGTCCAATCAGACGAGTGCCAGGTTAACTGGCCTCCACACAGTGATTAGCAGACTGACATTACATTTCTGTAAAGCAGGTCAAATGTGGGTCAGGACTTACTATTTGCTGTTGTTCAACAAAGTTTTGATACGCGGTTTGTTTACGTTGGTGCTCCATGTCTTCCAACTGTTTCACCATCTCGGCTTTGCTCGTAATCTCAGACTCAAGCAAATGCGGGCTCTGCTGCCACTGTGAAAAAACACAATGAACATCAAAGTGATAAAAATGCACAATGACTCTTCTGAAAATATCCACCACCAGTTGGCACTGGCAGATCTGGATTATAAATGAGAAGGTTGACTGTCTCATTATGTGCAATAGATAACTGGCATCACAGGCAAACGTAAGTAAGATCATGTAACATACAAGCAGTGGTATTGGATCACTGTCCTACCCAAAAATAAAAAACTAAAACACAACCAAATATGAATCAGATCAAATCTCAATCAGCATTTTTCAAAATAACATGCATGTTGAGTAAAGGCTGGCTCACCAGGTGCTGTTTGTATTCCTCCAGGCTGCGGGACCTGGAGGTCTGCAGTGAGCGGAAGGCCTCGGACACACGCGTTCGGCTGCTGTTCAGCAGGGACTGTAAAGAGGTTTTGAAGTCACATTAAAGCACATCAGAGGAAACACAGCACACTGGAGAGGCGATTTTTCAAGAAAACTTCAAGTAAGTTTTAGATTTCTACCAAGAGCTGCTGGTCGGTCTTCATTTTCAAGTCGTTCTGGATGTACTGAGCTGAAAAGCTGCCTGTGTTTGATTGCTTGAGACAAAAAAACAAATAAAAAAATCATAGCTGGAGAGAGATACACATATTTTTGAAAAAAGGACATTAGAATTAAAGAGGAATAAAATATCATGCTTTAAAGCTACAACAAAAACATTTACTAGAGAACTCTAGTGCTCTGGACAGGATCTCATTCATGAAACGTGAGCAGAACAAAATATGTGCAGGAACTGTTCATCAGTGTTTCAGCAGCTCTGATCTTTTTGTAGGTGCGACCAAAATTTACACCTGCTCACGACTGTAAATTACAATTTACAATCTTAATTCATTTGCTGAATTAGTTGGTAATTAAGATGTATAAGCTGTAGATTATCAGACTTATGCTAACTGATGACACTGTGAGTCTACTGTTCATTTACAATTGATTGAAATTCATCCACATATGCACATGGATGTAATCTAACCTGGTTTACCCTCTGTGCTGAATGCTGTGTAAGTTTTTATGTCAAATGTTTTTTTCTGTGTGGAAATGCTCAAAATTGATGAATGAGACCCAGGATGTGAAGGCTGTGCGGTTGTTTACCTCCGCCTCGTACTCTTCCCAGGCAGCTTTGCGTTCGGCCTCACTGAGCTCCTCCTCCTCTTTATGGTCCAGCAGAGATTCGTGCTCATGGTAGCACACGATCTGCTCTTTACAGTTTTTGAGTAGCTGCTCCAGGATCACGTCCTGAGGAAAGGACACAAAAGGCCACAGCATGCTCCAAATTCCTCATGTACACACTTATATAACCGAATAAAAACAAAACAAACCATGCTGGCATCAAGCTAGGAACATGAGAATAAAATAGGAAGCTAAAATCACTTTTGGCGTAGTCGTGGCGGTCCTCTTGCTTTTCTTGGTGTTGGGGTCGTCCAGCAGGTCTGGCTCAAACATGTAGAGCTCAGTCAGTTCAAACTGGGTGAAGTGCCTCTCTATCTGCTGCTGGTCCACCACTCGGAACGACAGAGACTGCTTCGCCACCTGACGGTCATAGATCTTCTCCTCCATGGTGCCCTGGAGATTTAAAAAAAAAAAAAAAATCTTGGTTACAGGTTAGAGATTTTCAGTGAAATGTTCCAGCTCTTTAGAACATGCAGGAGCTGCAGGACAGTCAGGTGCAATGTTTTCATTTATTTTTCCTGCAAAAATCTGTTTAATTGTCAATGATTTTATCAATAATGGAAAAACTATATACTCATCTATCATACTGAAGCCTGGCACTTCAGTCTTTTTGACAATTTCATTATATTGTGATTAAGACATTACAGATACAGAAATCAAAGTGAATAAAGTGCCTTTGCTATCCTTATCTTTTATTCCCCAAAACACAGTTTACTATTGTAATTATCTTTCAATAAATTACTTTTGGGAATGTAGCAACTGCATTCAAAATTACCAATTACCTAATTACATAACTGTATCACATCATTATTATGAAAGTGAGAGAAATGGGCAGCACACTTAAAGGTGCGCTGTTAAAAATTGCCAATGACTGACTGAGACTCAACTGACATAAATCATGGAATATTCATGCAATTTCACGGTTGAGTCTACATGGTTCTCCTCGTAGGATAAACTGCTTGCCTGTTCCATGTTTTATTTGTCAGTTGAGTCTAAACAATTCTCACTTTCATCGGCCCTCAGCAATTTTGCATAGTGCACCTAAAAAACTTACAAACAAATCTCATCTAAGTTTTCTTCTCAATACTTAAATTTGAAGTGATTTAAAAGCTGAATCAGCAGCGGTGAGCTCACCTGAGCCAAGAAGCGGTACACAAAGACAGTTTTCTGCTGACCAAAGCGGTACACCCTGAAGATGCTCTGTATGTCGTACGACGGATTCCATGAGGCGTCAAAGATGATGACCCTGTTGGCGGCGACCAGGTTTATGCCGAGCGACCCGGCTCTTGTCGAGATGAGGAACAATCGACCACTAAGAGCACAGATCATCACACTTAGTGTTATGGCACTGATACCAAACAGCCTGCACCTTGTTAAAAGAACGACTTGAGACAGTACTTCAGTGTCATCTATACAGAAGGTTGTAACACAGGTTGATACGTACCAGACATTGGCAGTATTATTGAACTCCTCTGCCCATTTTTTCCGTAAATTTGCAGTAGTGGACCCATCAAGACGATAGTAATCAGTGTTTTTAACCCAGCTACCAGCGCCTACAGTGTCAGAACAGAATGAAGCACAAGGATCAATAATGCACTATCGCCAAGGAAGACATTTTGTAAGTGCATTCATGTTTTCTTTGCAATAAAGAGAATAATACCTTGGAGTGGGAATGATGTGCTGCCCATTTTGGCTCGATGAGCAGACTCTAAGAAATTCTCAATCAAGTCCATGGAGATCAAGGACTGACTGAACACCAGCCTAAGAAAGACAAAAAAATACTTTTTTCAGGTTTGAACAACAGAGGACCTGTAAGCACAAAGCAGGAGGAGCAAAAGGGAACGTACACTTTGTCCCGCAGGTCTTCAGCCATTCTGAGGATCTCAAACAAGAGCACCAACTTCCCTGAGTGCTCCAACACCGTGGCATCAGTCTCAGACATCAGGCCCTTGAACCAGTCGTGAGGCGGGCTGTCAGACCTCATGCTGCCCAACGCTTTCTCTGCCGTGCTGGATTCAGAAGTGGTCAAACCATTGGAGTGGTCTTTGGTCGCATCTCTGCTCTCTGATTGGTTGTCTCCCACCACATCCACTTCCATGGTGTCCTCCTCAGACCTCACTGTTGTGTTTCCACTACACCAGCCACAAAAAAACACACACACAACAGACGGGGGAAATGAGGTGGATAAATCTATTGGTTAAACCAAATATCTCAATATCAATACTGTATGTACGACTACTGGTGCCTTAATAAGATAATCAGTCATTAGTAATATAGAGGCAATTAATAGAACAGCTAGAACAGTCTAATAAGTTCAGAAATTTGAATAATTTTATTGTAATGCAGCCTTTAAAACCAGGAAAAGACATTACTAACGCCATATCACCATATTATAGTATCCAAAATCCCAGAAGATTTCTAGTTTCATAAGAAGATATCAATAATATTGATATATCATCCAGCCCTAGCCAAAGATGGAACTCACAGTATATAAACGCATCATCATTTATAAGAGCCAAAGACACTTTAAATTGGCACACAAATCATAGAAGCAGTATTCAGGCCACCTTACCTCTCAGTCACAGTGGATTCTTCACTTCCCAAGACAGCAGGGGCTTCAACCTGATTCTTTACTTCAAAACATCCCTGTAATTAAAAGCAACAGCCCATAGTTAAGTGTTAAGATGTAACAGTGATTTATGTTTGACATGAAGTTAACCCAATGGGAAAACAGTACACATTGCATCCAAGATTTGTACCTTGTTTTCTTTGCTGCTGTGGTTGTGCTGAAGGGACCAGGGATGAGTCCAAATTCGGTTGAGTGTCTGGAAGTCCTTGAAGAGGTTTGTTCCAGCCTTACCCCTGGATTTGTCAGCCTTGGGGCCCACGCCTGAAAAAAGCAAACGCTTGTGCTCTAAAGGTTTTTGCATTTTGGCGATACCACAAATTTCAATTAAATCTCTCAAAATAAAAACAATCCGACAGGATCCAGCACGATTTCTGATGTTTTCACCATCCTCCATTAGCTGATAATGATCATATTCCAATTGCAATAGATTTGAAGAATTAAATTAACTGGAATCGAACCATGAATTTAGTGATGTCAAAAAAAAAAAAACTTAATCTCAACTTAAATCTTAACTGTTCGACTGACAAATACTGATAATGCAAAAAAGTCACCTGAATGCATAAACAATACTTACTATGATGATGACCATGCATTTTATTAGTCAGATGAAATAAGCTGTGAGATCTGGTTACCATTTAACAATATGAAATGAGTCTATAGAAAAAAGTTTATACAAATAGAATAATTCAAGGTAGTAATTTATAATATTAATACCATCCCGGTGACTTCAGCATTATTTGATTCTTTATAATAATAATAATAATAATAATTATGATTATGATTATTATTATTATTGTCATCATCATCATTCATTATTTATACTGTTTACCATCAAGAAATTAACAATTATAGTTTGCTAAGGATCCATATACGTTATAAATAATGTCATTTGAATAATTAATGTCATTAAAATGAATAGTAAGATTTTTAAGCATTAACCATCTAACCATTCTTAGAGGAGAATTCTCTGAGATGATAATCTGAGAACAGATGCTTACCAGTGAAGTGGTCAAGGTAGTAACGATACAGCGCATACTGAAGAGGAGTCACCCTCACAGCCAACACATACTCATGCTTCGGTGGCAGGAACTCGGCCAAAACTGTGTAATCTCTCCTCTAGGAGAAAGAGGAAAAAAAGACTTATCACAACTAGTCTGGGCTTCTTATATTCTTATGCTGAATTTATTATTCACAGTGACTTGGTTTTCAGGTTCTGCTATCATGTCTGTTCACAAAACACTTAACAGCCACTGGTTGGTGTCATCACTGGATGTAATTAAGAGGCACTTTTTAAATTTTTAAGGAAGCTGTGAATTTTGAAATTAGTCGGGGTGTGGAACCACACATGTACACAGGACAGAGCAGACTGAATAACCACAAGGCACTCGAACCTGTATGCATCCAGCCAACATATCATGAAGGACGTGGGCGCGGTTCTTCATGAGTCGGACGTCTCTGGGCGTGGAGTCAGCACACTGGCCGTTTTGTATGGGGTTGATAAACCGATTTCTGAACTCCTTCAGCGAGCCCAGCAGGTTCTCCTTGATGAAGCTGACCATGCAGTGGTCTGTGAGAGAGAAAATACAGTATGTTATATTAATAGGAACACTTTCACCCCAAATGAGAGATAAAAAAAAATCCTCTTACAAAATGACTGTGAGCATGAAAATAAGACCTCTGCTTACAAAATGGCTTACAAAAATCCATATATGTAGATAGACAGAGATAAAGGGTGCCGACTCACACTCAACCAGGTTGTTTTGCAGCGGCGTTCCGGTCAGCACCACCCTCCGTCGGGTCTTGATGGCATTCATGGCTTTGGAGATATTAGATGCCTCGTTCCTCAGGATGTGCCCCTCGTCGCAAACCACAAAGTCCGGACCTGAAGGACAAACAGTCACGCTGAGTAATGCGGATCGCAGCTGTTTCAATGGCGCAAAGCACTGACACGTGGAATGGGAAAATCGGCATCACTGTACCTGGATTTACAAGAGCCTTGTGTAACTCAGCCGTCATCTGCGCATCAAAGATTTTTTGCGGGCCTCGAGTGAGGTTGCGGTACATCTCATATCCCATGATCATAACGCCGCCAACCCTCTGCCAGCTGTTGAGAGCTCTGAGGCGTTCCAGAGGTCGCTTCCTTGTGGCCAGTTCTGTAACCTGTAAGATGTTTGTGAGTTTGACATGTAACCGTGTACGCAGTGGAGGAAGTGCATGACACATCTGAAACAGGAAACTGTCTAATATTTCATATTACGACTATTCATGTCTTCAGGGTTTTGCGTACCCTTATTCTATTAGGTCCCATGTTCTTTTGCCATATCTTGAACTCATTGAGCCAGTTGAGGATGGTGTTGAGCGGACCCACCACCAGGGCCGTTCTGAAGTTTAGGTTCTTACTTGACAGCACCGTGTGGAGGAACGTCACAACCTGTAAAATAAAACGATTAACATCACAGCCCAGGTACTGAAGTGCAGTTCAAGACAAAGAGAGTGCAAAAAATTAAAAGGAAGCTGAGAAATACTGCAAGTTTTTGGGAGATTGGCCCATTGGTCGACTTATCTGTTGAGTGATCAGTGTGTGTGTCCTTTTCACACCTCCTACACAAAAATGCCACACTCTAAAATTCTAAGTACTAATTTAAGTTCTCATTTTCACACTTTTGAGATGTAAATGCGCTCTGATCACTCAACATAGTGTAGAGGGTCAAATTTCCAGGGATGATTTTAACGATGTCCTGATCGCTTCGTGGCTGAGCTAATACTTCAATTAATCTCCCAAAACCCGAGCAAACCAGGATATATTCACAGGCGGATGTCAGTTTTTCCCAGTCGTACCTGAAACGTCTTGCCCAGGCCCATGCAGTGCGCCAGGATGCAGCCTGAACCGGGAGAGGAGTTGGCCTTACTCACTGACTCACAGCAACAGTCCCACATGAACTGGACGCCTGTGAGGAAGAACAGAAAACACAGTCAACCCAACAGCAAGTATCGTCTAAACATATGAAAGTGCAGATTCTGTGCAATGACTCTGAAAACAAGAAGAGGGCTGTGGGAGTAAAGTGAAATCCACAGCTGAGGTGTGAAGATTCATAAATTAGGTTCAGTTTTCACAATTAATTTTCTTTTGCCTAAATATGTTAAGGAGCTGGATAATACTGGTCAATGTTGTTTTTTGTGGTTCACCACAAGCTCCAACAAGGGTCCAAATAAAAAAAACAAATGTTGCAACATGTAAACTGCAGTGGTCTTCATGGGACTGAACTGAATGAAACTGGAATCGGTCTGAGAATGAGAGAATCAAAACCCTGCTGAGAGACACAAATTTGTCTCTGAATGCCCGCGGCATCAAGGTGCTGTTGGCAAACAAAAAACGTGCTGGGCATAACACTCAATCCATTTCTGTGTGTGTGTGTGTGTGTGTGTGTGTGTGTAAGGAGAGGAGAGACTCACCATCCACCTGGTGAGGCTTCAGTTTGATCACCAGGTTCCTGTGCACCTGAACAAGGGGCTCCTTTGTGTCCTCGATCTGATCCAGGACCAGCTTTGTAGTGATGGTTTGTGCCACCTGAGAAAGCTCATCCTCTATCACGATCACCTGGAAAACAATGTCATTCTTGAAAAAAACAATATGACAACAACAATATATCACACCTATAAAAACTATGAGTACACAGGGAACCCCTACAAGAAGAGACAAAAGGATTATGGGTCATTTACAGTTATCACCTCTGACTGGGGCTCAGACATAAACCCAATCCACACTGCAGTCAAAACTAAGTTGCATGGAAAAACATTAAGATTTACCATAATACTATTAAATAAAGCTAATTTTTTTATAGTTTTAGATCATAATCAATATATATTCTGACTGCCGGTGCTGAACTGATCCACACTGCTCAGTTACACAGTTCACGGCACGTTTGGCCTGCTGTGCACGCCGTACCTCTCTCAGGTCCTCCGGCTGGCTCTCTCTGTTTGCCAGGCGCTTGCATCTCTCCTCCTCCTCCTTCAGGGCTTCCTTGGTCTCGGCACGAAGATGCCCGTCCTGGATGATCTGACGGATCATCTTGCGTCCTTTCGGCGTGCCTTCGCCGTCCGCGTTTTCATCACTGCCGTCCTTTTGATTAGTCTCCTTACAGACAGAAAGTGGAACTCAATCTAAAAGCAATGCAACCTCTTAACGATCAAACTGACTGTCTATGATAAACAACTTGGTGTAAACAGCTACTGCTACCTTTTCATTGCTGGATTGGGGCAGCACAGCACACTTCTTCTTCTTCTTCTTCTTCTTCTTGGTCTTCTTTGTCTTCTTCTTCTTTGTCTTCTTCGTCTTTCTGCTCGTCTCTCCATCTTTCTCCTCTATAGTGGATGATCTGGAGCTACAGAGAGCAGAGGCCAATGTTCAGCATAATGAACAATCCACAAACAATGCATCTGTGATAATCCTACAAAGCCTGGGCAGATATGCAATCCATCCATTTTTCAGAACATTACACATCTTAGACTGAAATTGGGGTTTTTAAATTGGCCTGCACGAGAGTTAAAACAAACGCACCTTTTGGATTTCTGTTCATCGGTATCATCTTCTGACTGACTCAGCTCCTCACTCATATCATCTTCCAGCTCTGACTGATTATCATCATCACTTTCACTGTCTCCTTGTAGGGAAAAAAAAGTTAAAAGAACAGGATATGTCGTGTGCACGTTGCTCAGGGGTTTTCATGTTAATGGTATCCTTACTTTTTTTGCGTTTGGCCTCTCTCCTGTCTTTCTGCTTCCCAGCCTTTTCACTTGATGTTCCCTCATCCAGGGAGAGTTTGTGGCGCAGCAGACGGTGCCTGGCATTGGGCCCATCAGACCTGGCATCAGATGATTCTGAGGCCAAGGTTGAGTCTTCCCCTGCAGCAGAAATGGACTCTATTACTACTGGACAGTACAGCTTATTCTGTTTCTCTGATACAACCCGGGGAAACAGAATAAGCTGTGCGAGTCTGAACATGAGGCGGGGCATGAACTGAGAAAAATAAATTACATAGCAACAGCTGTGTCAAAAAGTCAAAGTCTTATAGGTTAGGAGGTTCTAACTGCTAAAACCATATGCTAGTGGCAGGCTGCGTAACAAGAGGAAACTCAAAATGATGCTAGTTTAAAAATTCACTTACCATTTTCATCTGTTCCATCATCCTCTCTGGCTTCTTTGAGCTCCGTGCCTCCGTCAGACACAGGTTCCCCTTCCTGTGTCTCTTCATCTGACGAGAAATCGTCGCTCGAGGAGAAGTTGGCTTTGATTTGGGCCAAAAGCATTTTCTTAGCGATTCTTTCAAAAGCAGGGGAAGAGAAGGAAAAGGTACCTGAGGTTCAGTTCGTGATCTCTAACATTCTCTGCAGCTGTGTATTCCTACTTAAATTTTAAACAAAAATTACAGAAATATGTAATAAAATATTTGGGGTCGAACTGTTAACAAATAGAAGACCAATTTCTTGGAGCTCTGATAGGGAACAATGTAAATTGCACTTCCTTCTCAGTTTTTCTCTTTAACTTCCCCAAGTTCTTTAACTATTTTGCTGTGAAACAGTAATAATTGTAAATCCTGTTCAATCACAGGGTTAGTGAGTTACTTATGGCCAATGCATATCATGCAATCAATATCAATATCTTGGGCTGACATGCAAATGTAAGTCCAGCAGTCAAGACTTACATGTCTTAAAAACCAAAAACACTCAAAGAAATAAGAATCCGCATAAAACGAGACAGAGACAATATAAAGTGTATTAATTTATTTAAGACAATTGTTTACAGAACTCAGTCATAACAAAAGGACATACCCTTAATTTAGCTTTTCCCCTTAAATGGGGGTATGTTTCACTCTTCCTACAATTTGTCTAACATAACACATCTGTGAACTTTTTCATGTGAAAATAATAAATAATAATATTTATTTTTCTCTATATCGCCTCTTTAAGTGTAAGAGCTAAAGGCGATTTTGGACACAAGGGTGCGAGTCGACTGGAGGGCGCCCGCCTCCTGTAGTACGACCAGCCCAGAAACTGTATCTGCTGCTGGGCTGCCTCCAGCTAGCAGCTATAACTTGACCACATGTTTAGTTTGACATGATGCTCCCAACGCAAATCATGTCCTAACAATACAACAGAAGAAGAGACTTGTGGGTTTCTGTCAACACAGACAAAAAAGTGAGCTAAGGTTCACGTGTCCAACTCTGTGGTGACAGTAAGGCTCAATCTTTGGCAAGGCACAGTGCGAACATCGCTTGTGGTGGACTAAATGAAGAACGGGGACGGTCCACTGCTGGCAGCTGCCTTCCAGTTGTCACTCAGGGAGTTAACAGTCTGTTGTGCCCATTTTTAACCAGCCAGAGAGCCACAGCTCTGATTGGCTGGCTTTGCTAAAGGGTCCGCATCTCCCCCCTGCCCCAAATGTGAGATGAATCGTCAGCTTGCTACAAAACAACTCCTCTGTGCTCTGACTGGCCTGTTTCAGAGGCGTCACTTCTGCTAAGAACAACTTTGGCAAAAACAACACAAAGTACAATTTTCACTTTTTTGTTTTTACTGTGAACAAGGAACATCCAGGAGTATAAATCCATGACAACAATTACATTATCCACTTCTCCCCTCAGCCTTAAAGTGAGAATAAAAAACACTGTGGGTTACTACAACAAATCAAAGCAAAGTCTGTACATACATATTTACTTAGAACAAAAACATCATTTCAACTATTTTCAACCTGCTTATACTCCATTGGAGCGTAATTTTCCCTTTACTGATTTCAAAGGTGAGGACAAACTTTATATAACTTAACTTTATAACTCAACGTTATGCTCTCGTTATCTGCTGACAGACTTCATGTTATCAACATGATGTAGACTCTTCACCAAAGAGCCAAATTGTATGAACCAAGAGGTCTTTTAAAAGGAAGAAAATTCCCACACAAGTTTAGAAGAAAAAAAACGGTCAAATCTAAGAATTAGCAAAAAACCAGAAGTACTCACATTTTAACTGTACACACTGAGCTGCCTTATATGCAGGCAGAGACAGACAGCAGCGACAACAGGCCAGGGCCTAGGTTCTCATCTTACATGTTTCCATTAGAAACAAAAATAAAATCAAATAGAACAGAAAAGGGAAAAACAAATCAAAGACATTAACACTGGGGAAAAAATACCATAATATTACCATATAGTACTTTGTTAAGGCTGACCTCAGGTCACATGCTGTGTGGAAATGTTTTTAGCCTTTTATAAGAGCTGGTGAACAGGCCCGCCGTGATCAAAACAGGTGACTGTCTGAACAATTGTCCTCTCAAGATGTGACAAAACTGTTTGGCCCAAATAAGGACTAGGATATGCCAACATCTTTTACTCTAACGTAAGGATTAAAGTGCATATAAAACAACTGCTTGTAACTGCATCCAACGCTAAAAGTGACTATTCTTGCTTTCAATGGTTCCTCTATTATAAGGAAATCACTGTCAGTACATAGGCCTCCATTTGCACCATGGCTGTTCGCAAATTTTTTAAAAATTTAGTAGTCCATCAGAATATGTAAGAGTGTGCCTTGTGCATTTTCTATGTACATTATTTTACCTATTATCAGAACAGAACAATGATTAAACAAGATCCAAAAAGCCCATTCAACTTTCAATAGGTGGACAGAATCCAAAAGCTGGGAAATGCCGACTGTTGAGAGGACAATGACCGAGACATCCTGTCGTTCCAAAATAATCCAAATAGATAAATGCAAATAAGTTTCCAGAGTAAGCAGCTGGCAGATATGAAGTAGTTGTGCAGTAAAATGAAACGCAATTGAACAGGTTTTTGCAGTTTCATTCAAGTCCAATCTCTTTGGTAGCATGTTGCTTTGCATTCAAGAATTTCACAGTCCAACAAGTCCCAACAAATTATCTGTATCAATGCTGTTAGATGGCTCTTTTAGGCCCTGTAACCCAATTATGACACTGCTATGGTTTCCACGGCATTTTGTAAAATTAAAATTAAAATAATAACAATAATAATAATAATAATAATAATAATAATAATAATAATAATAATAATGATGATAATAATAATAATCATCATCATCATCATCATCATCATCATCATCATCATCATCATAATCATAATTTTACATTATTATTATCATTATCATTATTATTCAAAATTGAAATTAAAAGCTTTCAGTCACTTATGCCAAAGAAAAATAGCGCACTAATTCCCCAAAGGACACCCACATAATATTACTTAAGAGAATTTATCTCTGAAAGCAACACTGTAAGAGAAAAGACTGGCTCTGTCTTTTCAGGTCTGGTGAATTTATAATATTTTTCAAAAGGGGGGCTTGTCCAGGCTCTCTAAGTAGTGTTAATCTGGCCCACAGAACAAGATAAAGTCATCTTTTCTTCTAATCACTGCTATATTGCAAATGCACAGAAGGTATGTTCCCACTCTCTATCTGCAGTTAGATCAGACATAGTTGCATTTTAAATATTACAAAATTAAAGCCCAGACAAGGGCAGTGTCCAGTGCTGTGTGAGTGCATTAAGGGAATGACAGCAGCATCAAATATGATTAATATGTAATGACAAGAAAGCCAAAAAGCAGGTCCATCCAACCAGTTATATGGTTTCATCCTAATGATCAGGTTTACCACAATTTTGCTAATCCAATTCCTTGACTTCATGACAAAAACAGTTTCCAAATCTCCCTGTGTCTGAATTTTGACACTTAATCATAAAGCCACAAACACACTGGGCGCGTCAGACACACTGCATTTTCAAATGCACCAACTGTTTTCAGTGGCAGTTTGAGGCATCCAGTGAAGCGTCAAACTGCCGTAATACATGAGCTCCAAACTTGGTGTGATATTGGGTTAGGGTCAACAGAGCACCAGAATGGCTGTTTTAAATAGTCTCTGGAGCCACAGTATTAAAATATTCCCAGAAGTTAATATTTTTTACTTCAGGTAAAAAGGTATATCCATGTTATAATGCATATTTTTTCATATGCACATATTTCCAATTTGCAATCAGATTTTGTTAATCAGATTTTGTTAATTAGCACTCACTGGTAAATTGTCAAGTCAGCTAGTTTGATATGTTTTACAGAACAGAGACTAAATACCTCTTTACAAAATCTATATCACATTAAAATGTCTTACCCATCGCAGTGGTGACATGAAAATGCAAGTGCCTTGGTGGTGACGCGTCAGACCTCCCTCTTGCAGTGTCCATACGGGCATCAAATGAGGAAAATGATCACAAGTCGCACAAATCCAGTGCATTTGGGCTTTAAATCTATTATCTGGTTTATTCCTTCAAAGGTAACTTTATCTGCTGTACCTTTAGAAACACTTGGCCAGCTGAAAAAATTCGCAACAAATAAATTGTGGGTACGTATTTGCAGACATTACTTTGAAAAGCTTAAACCTGCACTGTGTGATTTTATATGGCCTTGGACAATATCAAGACTCTTTGTAGACTCTTCGCAAAACCCTTCCCTCATCCTCCCTTCCTGTCTCTCCCCCCTCCAAAAGTAAACGTCATGGTCGCACGGAGGACAGCCTCTAAACTGTGTGCCTGTGGGTTGTTAAAACAACTATGGTAAAACAGCTATGTCATATTCTGTTATGTTTCTTATCGGACCGTAGCCTTTTCAGCTTAGCGGCACCACTCGCCTCGGTGGATTCTGCCATTGTGAATTTTCAGGAATGGGAGGGGGAGAGCGCTCCTTGCAAATAGTAAGGGAAGGAGGTTGAGTCCAGCACGGATTTTGACAAACAACAACAAACACTGGAAAGAAGCAGAAGAGGGCTGAAAACCGAAACATGGCCGGTCCATGTGAGGTGTTACTGGTTTATATCATTATGTCTCAAAAAGTCTCTACACACCACAGTTTCAGGATTGTTTCAGGATGAAATCGCATAGTGCAGGTTTAAATTTAGGCTTAATTTTCCAAGGCATTTCCAGGTTTCATGTGACAGTAAGAACTCTGTAACAATGTCCCAGATTTACCTTTTTTCATTATAGCATACAGTACAGTTAATGTCTACACAGACTAATAAATCAGTAATACCGTAAAACAAACGTCAAATATAAGCCCAATTATATCAACTGAAGGTCATAACTGAAAGTGATGCTGTGCATGGTATGACAATTAATAATGTTTTTGTGGCCATTATTTACTGTGTGTTGTCAGTGATGTGCATTGTGCATTTTCAGAGCTGTAGAGCTGAAGAGCTTTAGTTCAAATTGCAAAGTTATGTATTTTGTAGTGTAGCTCTACAGGTGGCAAATATCTTATAACAATCTGATTCCTTTCATATTCTAGGTAACAAAAAAAAGCTAATGCAAATGTCTGCAAATAAACTGGCAGGCAAGAACATTTAAACTTGCATATTTCACCTGTAAATAACAATAGTCAGTTCCCCTGGATGTTACTGTACTTCTTCACAATAGACAGAAGTTCTTCTAGGCTTCCTTAAAAACAGATTAGTAGGCCGTATTAAAGTTGCTACACGTGCTAAAATACTGTCACTGGAAATAACCTTACAATACATTAACACCTTGAGCTGTGCAGCACAATTAGTTTCAGCTCTTGCTCAAATCTGTGCTGTAAGCGCTCCTCAAGGTAAAAGTGGTACAACTGTAAGATTTTCCTTTTTTGCATCAGCTTGCTGTGTCCAGGGAAAATATAATGACGAGGATTTAGGTAAAGTATATGAAAAAAAAAATCACCTCTGTGGAATATCACACAAATGTAAACCAGGTTGTAAGACAAGTTGAGTAAGTGCCATCATCATTCACAAAGCCAACCTTAGTGACTGGTCTCAACATAAAAAGTTGGCCCCATGTTTAGAAAGTGTATTTGATTGCTGTTGGTCTACTGCAGCTACGTTTTGGTCGTGCCTGAATAGAATGCCTCTGAGTCTGGATGACAAGGTGGTTGCCAGATTTAGCACAGGACTTGGGGTTCGAAGCTGTAGCCTTTGTCCCGCACCTATAGTGAGGTACAAACTCTAAGTCCGGGCTTTTTGAATCATACCTATTTTCTGGGTCATCGTCATCTTCTGCTGCCCAAGAGGGCCCAGACTGCTCCTCATCCCCTACAAAACAACAAAGAACAAAAATAAACATAAAAATGAGCAACTCGTGCCGTTCCAGACAAAACATTTTTCCTCAGAAGATGCGTAAAACACTAAATACTAACTATGCTTAAGCTATTGCCACTGGGAGGTTCACCCCTTCGCAGGAGTCAGGCACCAATTTAAAGGTACAGGGGCGTGTAGCTTAAAGCTACACTGCAGAGGATGAACTTTATATTTCTCTCTTGCTGAATAGGAATCACTTTCATGGTATGGTAAGACGGTAACACTGTAACTACAAAAATGGATTTGATTTAAATTTCATGACAAAAATAGAAAAAATGAAGAGTTATGGGGATTCCATTGACTGCAGATAAAATTATTAAATGGGCATTCAAGTGGCCAACCTATAAAAAAATAAAATGGTAATTAGATGTCCTTTATAAAAAAATTGTAAAAACAAGTATAAAAAAGTCATTAAAATTTTACTTTTTGTAATTACACTTACATGTGCATTTTCCAATTCATTTTCTATTTTACAAATTTTTGTGCTGCTCTACCGTTTAAATGTTCCGCTCGGGCTGCAATTAATTATTGGACAGTTCTTTTTTTAGACAACATGCAGTTGGTGCATCAGCGTAACGATAAATAATCACAAATACTCCTAACACACCAGCTCAGTTTCTCAAATGAACCATTAATAAAATCATCTCACCCTACTGACAATGTCACAATGTCCTATTAATGATACTGCAAAGCTTTTGAGAAACTGGACCTTGTTCGGTATGTTTCTGTAAAAGCTGGGATATGAAAAGTTGTTAAGTAAACTGCTGGTTTTGTGCTAAAATGTATTTATATAGACTGAAGAAAGGCTCACCAGATGACTGATGGAATGCTGCTGCCCCCATCAGGGACATATTTTCAGTGAGTGGCTTCATCTTCTGATCATCGTCGTCACTCTCTGAGTCGTCTTCATCTTCTTCTTCACTTGATGAGGTGGACAAGTCCATTGCTTTCTGCTGCGCTTTGGCCACGCTCTTAGCCTTCCTGGTCAGTCCTATTCGTCCCTGATTCCTCGTGTCACCTTCATCCACTCTGCTGACAATGCGAGGCTTTCCCATCGACCTCTGCTTATTCAAGCGTTTTACTTCCTTCTGCGCGCTTTGCTCATCACTAGAGGAATCGGTGCCACTTTCTCTTCGAGCCTTGACTCTTCTGTCACTTGGGCCGGATTCAGGGGAACGGTCAAGCACCTTACGTTTGCGGATGATCTTTTCTGGTGTGCTCTTAGAGAGCCAAAGGAGACATTTCTTGGGCACTTTCGTGGACGCCTTGTCTTCTTCATCGCTCTGGGGCTCATCGGAGCTTTGTGTCATAGCTGCTCGCTGGAGTAAAGCGGCGGGGACTTCGTCGGAGTCAGAGTCGTCTCTTGCCAGGCTGAGCCTTCGATCTTCAGCCCTGTTGGCTGGCACCGAACTGGGGGCGCCCTCGGGGTCTGAGTCAGTGTCACTGTCTGCTGCTGAAAGACAGGGTTTGCCCTTGACATCACTTGGTCGACGCAAAGGTGTGGTCTTCACTCGAGGAGATCGTCTATAGTCATGTTCCTCTTCCAGGTGTATAGATTCCTTCAAAGCACCTGAGATGTCCATCTTCATCTCCCTGTCAGCTTTAACGCACGCAACCTCTCTCTTTACATCCTCCACTGCTCTTCCTTCTATCTTTTCCTCCCTCTTGTGCTTGTCTACCTCCATGTCTGAGGCATTAAAGGGTGGCTCCTGCTCCACAGGCACAGGCGTAAGTTTCACCACCAGTTCTTTAGTCATGTTGACCAAGCTTTCAGAAGGCTTCGGGACAATCTTTCGTGGCCTCCTCCTGGTTTTACGTGAACCTGACGCCATGTCCCCTCCAGTGTACCCATGGGCACCATGGGAGAAAGAAGACTTCACATCATCTGCAAAGCCCTTTGAGTCAGAATCATCCTCTTCCAGATGTTCAGCTGCCAACTTCTGCAAATCCTTGAAGCATCTTTCATCAGCGATATGCAGCTCTGTGTCTGCTTCTTGTGCATGATGTTCAATACCAAAGTCATCACTAAGTAGGTTTTCCCAACAGTTCAACGAGTCCAAGTCACTGAACTCCTCCTTAAGGCTATTCTCAAGGGCCAGATGAGATTTCCTCAAGCCTTTTAGTACTAACAGAAAAGACTTCAGGTACAGAAGCCGAACGCCATTTGTTTGCTTGTCCTTTGTAACATTTTGAATGAAACTGATAAATGTCCTGTTTAATGTGTTTGTCGAGTCTATTAAATGTTTTGTCTTTTTGGTTAGATCCTTTGGAATCTGCAGTGTGTTGTAGTTGAAAATCACATTGCCATCCATACCACTATGATCCCACTTGTCTAAAGCAATGTTCTGTGGCAGACTCGGCAAGATGTCAAAGAGTCCTGATTTCTCTGGCCCTACTCGGCTCTTCTTACGCTGCTGATGCCACAGACGTTCCAGGTTGTCAAGGACACTGTCACAGGCCACCACTAGGTCCAAAAGGGGTTCTGGGCTACAGACGTAGCAGTACCACTTGCTCTCCAAGATACCAGACAGCTCCTTCCTCCCCAAATTTCTTAAAATACACTTCTTACAGAAGGCATTACTACAGAAGTCACAGCAGATCAAGTTCCCTCCTTCAGCACACCATCTAAATGGGAAAAAACAATTAAAACTTGACAAAAACAACTTCTTATATTTCAGATTTATAATATTTTCAGTTAAAATATATACAACTATCGTACCTGCACTGTTCATCCATTCCATCTCCATCCTTACTTATGTCATCACTTGAGTAGTACTTGAAGCAAGACTGAGAAAACAATACATAAGTAATTAGAGAATTACAGAGAGTATAGACAAATAGTTAATGTGCTACATGGCTGAAATGACCATGACTACATTTACATGTGCACAAATAATGTGATCTTAATTTAACTAAGGTAATACTCCAACCACAGCAATGATCATATTTACTCTATAATCAATTTAAGTACAACTTTTTTGAAACTGTTAATTTTTCTGTAAAAAAGAGGTTGACTTGTGATTGTTAGTAATGAATAAGTAATCAATCACATAAGACAAAAATTGTACCCTAATGAACGGTTACAATGCGTACAATTGTTGCCCATTCAGAAAAGCCTTTTTATTAAGAAAGTGGTGATTTTTTTTTGTTTCAGCTCAGCGATTCCTAACAGTGACAAGCCAACATCTCGTTTGTGGAGATACGTACTTGGGACAAAAGACCATGTTTCTTAACATCAAGAACTGAAGCAACCCCTTTGTAAGAAATACCTGGTTTTGGGCAAACTACGTTACTTAATCCCATGCAAACATTTCAAACAATCACCTTAATCTGATTAATCATAATTTTAAAGAATGATGTGCATGTAATTGACAGAGTTGTCAAATCAAAGTCACATCACAAGGTTTGGTGCAAAAAGTTATCAACTCAAAGATAAAGTCTTCTCATGCAGGATGAGCAGAATGAGAATGAAACGTCTGTCTCTGACATGCTCATGAACAGGCTCACCTTGCAAATAAGAACTTTGAGAACCGGATGGCGAAAGAAGGAATCTCTCTGGAAATGGTTAACCTGTCGGCCACATGCTGTGCAGCTGACAATGCCCAGGTGTTCAGCTCCTACAAAAACATATCACTGTCATTAGCTGCACAATGGTTACAAATGTGGCTTGATAGCTGCCTCCTCTTGGTTCCACCACGTGTCGCTCAGAGATTGCTAAGATGTCTGAGCTGGACCGTTGGCCTTACCTGTGTCAGGGTGACATGAAAAGTGAAAATGACTTGAAATGCCCATGGTTTGGTACAATTTTGGTATAAAATGTTTCTAAAAAGTTCAGCAAACCTTTAAGGCATCTCAACCCCGGACAAATAAGAGATTGTAGTTCCCAGGTCCTTTCAGTCCAAATGGAAAGTGAATAAAGAAGTAAAATGACTGTTTTACCTATGCTCAGTACTTTTTTTAATTTCTTGGTTTCCTTCAGTGTTTCCCATACATTCATTTATTTGTAGCAGCCCGCCACAAATTAATTATTCTATTTTTTGAGTTGCACGTCTCATACTCTCAACTACAGGTTGAATTTACAACTCATGGTGGGAAGTCGGAGATGAAGAGGAGGATGTGAATGCAGCAGTAAAGAGGGAGAAAGAGGAAGTTGGATAACATGGACTATAACAACACCTGCCCCATGATTGCTGGCAATGGTTTAGAAAAATTCTGTTACATTTGTCATGTCGTGTTATTTCTGTTGACATTATTGTAGCCATTTTAAGAACATGACAATTAGCAAATGAGACCCGAAAGTCGTACTAGTTTTTGCAGCGTTGACAGCTGCAAGTTAGACCAAACAAATTCCATGGTGGTTTTCCACTATGACTGCTATAGAGTTGCTTGTACAACACCTCTACTGGAAGCTACAGCAATGATTCCCCTGCACAGGCTAATCATTAAGTGTCCAAATGTATTTGGATGCCTTGAAATGGTTACTGACCTCCACGTCTCCTTGTAAATTCTTTCCGCAGTGCACTGGATTTCCGGGTACGAAACTCTGGGCCCCTGAAGTCATCTCTGACATTATCCACCGGTTCAGGCCTCACTAATACAGTGCCTATATGAATAAAACATGTCACAGTGAAATGGTGGATTCAATATCAACGTGAAATATTTATCTATAAACTAAGCAGCAGGAAATTCAACGACCTACCTTTAGGTAATCTAGTTAAATCAAGTTGGCCATGTGAATTGGCCGGTAAATCCAAGTCATCATCACTTCCTTTGGAGTCTCCAGATTCATCCAGTCCAGAGTGCTTTATAACAACAGAGGGTTTCCTGTAATATCAGTGGAAACAATGGATAGGAAACAATCAACATGAAGTATTGCACAAAGGTTCAGGGATGGCAGGAGGCTGGGCTAATGACAACTGGTTATATAAAGATTACTTTGAAAGCCCAGCAAATCATTTTTATCAAGCAACCATTTCTTAATCCAGTACAAACTAATGCCATTGTAACATAAACTGTCAATAATTATGCTATTATTATGCTATGTTTCAATCTGGCTCTCCACCAGCTTGTGTCAGCACAGACCAAACAAAGCCACATTTATTTATATTGCACATCTTACAATCAAATGCAATGTGATGTGCTTCACAGTTAAACAGAAAAGGACAGAGAGAGAACAAGAACCATTAAAACAGCACAACCGCTACACATATAAACAGACCAGTTTTGCTGCTGTATTTGGGATTAGCAGCCTAAGGGATCAAGGAAAAACTAATAAGGATGTACTGGGAACTGTAGAACCCAACACTCTACTAATGTTCAGTTTTGCCATAAGTTTAACAGGAGTAAAGAAATTTAGTATATCTGTCAGCCTCGTACTGAATGTGTAAACTAATCCATTGCCTGAAAAGGAATGAATGAAGAGATCAACAATAAAATGATCCTGCAGTTAAGCGCATCAGAAAACATACAAGCTGTACCACCACCTTTTTGCCTTGCCTCATAACAGCACACAAACCTATGGGCCTGTCAGAAGATACAATAAGAGTAGCAGGTCCTTCACTGTTCAGCCAAACCAGAAACACACAGTCTAATTTCTGCTCAGATACAACCTCATTAGGACCCTGCGCACATCAATAGTCGACCTTCCTCGCTGTGTTGTCTCTGCTGACTGTGCAAGCCTGACTCTGCCTCAATCTGTGTTGACTGAGGCAGATGTTTATTATTATGCAGTTGGACCAGTGCATCAAGATCTTTATCATTGACGTTAAGCTTTTCTGAGACATCCCGGGGAAGAGAGGAGGGGGAAGACAGTGGCTGGCACCAGGCTCATTATTGTAGGCAGAGGAGGGTTGTTTTGATCCTCTGACCGCTCTTCTGCATTTGTTTTCCTCTCGCACAGAGGCAGAGGGATGATGGAGGAAATAAAGTATGTCTGTACCAAGTGCCCTGGTAAATCCACACACTCCAACTCGAAGGGGCACAGATGTGACGCATTATAGATATAATCAATTATGGTCAGTGTAACTCACTATCCCACATTTGGCACTTTTCAGTTTTAAATCTTGACTGTTTGAAAACGTTCAATGACCCTCTAGTTTCATTCATCATGGCACCCAGAATGAATGCAAAACAAAGGTTTACTTTCCAAGCTGTTAACATTATTGGGCCAGGCTGCCCAATATTAACATGGAATGGGAAACACTAATACTTTGAGTCTTTCTGAGATGCTTGATCAGTACTGGCATGAAACTGAAACGCCAACTCACCTCCTTGAGCTAGAATATTTTGTGATATCCACAGAGATTCCTCCCTGCAAAACAAGACATTTTGTTAGATTACTGATAGATTTAGTTTTGGAACAAATCACTGGCACTTTGGATGTTAAGAAAATCTTGACAGATAACAGATCCCCTGTGCTCCACTTCTCCTTTATGTTTGAAGATATGTGTTTGGCACGTTTAACCGATATATCAACAACAGTGCAGTGAACAGGTCCACACATATCATTGTCCAAAGGCTTCACTTAATGATGCATTTTTAATTTTGATCAGCAGGGAATAAACACAAACCCAAATTACCAGATTTCATCCTCCAGCCAATGTGAATGTTGTCACCAAATTTCACAGTGATCCACCACATAGATCTGCAGATATGGTGCTCTAGACTGCTGATCGACAAGGTGACATACAGGTCTTCGCTTTCCAGTGGGACAAAAGTGTGTGGGGTTTATTTCTTACATCTACATTTTGGCATGGATTCTGATTATCCTTTTTCATGTAAGAAGATGCAATTAACTACCTTCTTAACTACCTTCTTAGCTTGATATTTTTTATTGGTAGAGAGAAAATGAACAATCAAATGTATAACAAAATGTATGTATTTTAAGTACTGGTATTATGCGTTTTTACTTAGGGAGTTTAATTAGATTCAGGATTGAGACCATGATAGAGGTACTGGTCCATAAGTGACATTAATACCAATCAGGGTGAAGCCATAAAAACAGGAAAATTAGGATTGACACTAAAATAAATACAAATTAAAAACATAACAACTAACCATGACAAATAGAAAGACAATTCAGATTTCAGAATCATGACAAAAAAACAGATTTAAACAATCACCTGTGTTGTAGTTGGCCCCGTTGAACTTGCCACAGCACAGCGTCCATTTATCAGACCTGAGGAGAGAGGACCAATTAACTGCAATTACCATGTTCAATAAAGTATGCAAACAATAATAGGAATGTTTCCAATCAATCATCATGTAATTAATCAGAGGCTGTACCATCAGTATCTCGAGAGGCTGCAGTGCCGTTACTGTCCTCAACTGAAGAATGAGCCAAATACTCATGTAGTTTGGTCACCAATACATTCAGTTTGCTGGCAGTGCTATAGACAAGGAGAGACAGAGAGTATAGTAAACTTGATAGTTAACAACAGCTGGAAAGTTGCTCAAATCATCTTCAGCTACCACACAACAAAGCTCATTAATAAAATATCTAAACGAACCAGTGACATTGCATTAGCAGTTGTGTGTATGACTGCTATCCAATTCAGTTTGTTGTTTTTTGAGAATCAACATTGGTCTCAAATATTTGGTGTTACAAACAAAATGTATCAGCAAGACACTTATTTATGAATGAACACGTGGCTATCAGCTGCCTCCATGTATACAGTACACGTGCACATTTCTAATCATGCCCAACTCAGATCCCATTAAACTGTTCATATATTGTCACAGATCTTTTTTAAAACAGACATCTATGTCAGAAAAAAAATATCCCTTTAAGAATCAGTTCATTAAAAGATAAACATGTAGTATCTAGTGGGTATTTCCCCATGCATACAGATTCATGAGGATGGGAGCTATAAGCATAAAACTATTTGATTGATCATACAAGCAACATTTTTACGCCACATCACAGTTGAGGTTTACACATAAGGTTTGAAATATTTAAACACATAGTATCAGGCCAAGCGACAGTCAAACAAAGCAAACATATCATTTATGATACACACACACACACACACACACACACACACACACACACACACATACATACATACATATATATATATATATATATATAGATTATATGTAGAGTGAGAGCAAAAGAGAAAGCATTTGTAGTGTTTGGCGTCAACCTCGACATATCAAAATTGACAATGGAGAAGGAGAATAAGGAATAAGGAGAATAAAAACCTTGCGATCTGTTCTACATGGTCACAAATAGCACTTTTTATGAATTTTATCTCAACATAATTTATGAAAATATAATGAAAGAAAAATGCATCTGCCGCAGCCTGCTTCACTTACTAGTCCAAATCCTTATTTGCAGCATTAGTGTTTTCTTTCAACCACTAATGCTGCGAATAAGGTAACCACAATCAGTGAGGCTACCTGGCCTAATGAAGTAATTATCTCGAGTTTGGATAATCAATTATCCTGATAGGTCGGGCCATTCCTACTTTTCGGCAATGACAAATTAGTTTTTCCTCCTCATCTAAGCCAGTGTCAATTCCACATTACTTTCTGCCACCAGTTTTGTTCTGTTTCAAAAAATGTAAACACAACTCATTCTTTGTTTTTTTCTTGAGTGAATACAATGAAACATGACACACTGCCACCTAGTGTTTACCAACAGCTAGTGGAAACTATAGACCTACTTCACAGCAGCCATTTTGACACCAAATAGTAGATAAATGCAGATGTGTAATAACATACATACTGCTTTTCCTCATGCTAGCTAACTGGAAAGACTGCTACGCTTAAATGGAACAGAACCTTCATTAATGTCATTTGTAACACCTGTGCTATTTCACGTCAGAATTGCTGCGGTGAAAAAGGTCTATTACCTCGCTTCAAAACCTACTTCTTTTCTACTTCTTTTGACCAGCCACTTGACGTTGATGGTAGGCTAACGTTACATTGTAAAGATTCTCTTCAACGTTCTGGACAAGATAAGCAGGCGCTGTGATTGGTCATAAAATCTGCTGCTCTGTTGTCCATTAGCTAAAGCAGACTTCATGTAAGCCCTGACCCAATCAGAACCCTAACCTTAACAATGTGGGCGTATCTTGCCCAGGAGAACTACGGTGGGATTCATAACAGCGAACCCAAGATGCAAGTAAATGGCTAGGATCGACATCCTAAATCCCACAAGAGGAGGAGGAGGAAGTTATAGACGGCTAGTCTCACCGTGCCAGACGTCACGTTAGCTCTCTCCGAGCGTAACAGCGAAGAGAACCGCTGGAGTCAAATGAAATACAGCGACATGCTGTGGCCATTCGGGCTGAGGATTACAATCCCATGAACAGTATATTGCTTCGGCCCAGCCCTTCTCGTTACCAAAATAACTTTTGTGTGCCATTATTCATTTGCTGACTCCGAAGTAAATAACATAGTCCGGTCTAACATAGCCATGTGTCTCAGTAACATGATGGTAAACTTAAAAGATAGCTACAGCATCATTAGTTTGCTCGGAACTTATCTGAAACATCACAGGTTAAATTTGTGTTCATTAGTGATTCTCATTTTAGATCAACTGTAACAAGGCAACACAGGATATTCAGCCACCACCATGACATTAATGTTTGATCAGCTGGCAATCATTATAATTGAACTATGATCACGGCTGTTTCACAATTACAAATCGAAGCCCATCCTCTGCGCTGTGAGCTAGATAACGTTGTTTTGTTATCTCAACCTGACTTGGTTATAGCTAACCACTAGGCTAAGTTATCTTTGTCATGGCACAAGCTGTGGAGCACAACCGCCGAGCCATGATCAAAGATAGCGTTGAAAACGACATTATGCATATTAAGTGCATATATGCTTTGTAAAAATCCTAAAGTTACTCATACTACAGCTAGCTAATGTTAGACTTTAGCAGTCTAGTCAGTGGAGCTAGCTATCAAGTTAACGCTTGTTTGTGATTAGTGACCGCAGTTCATTTCACAGATAATTTACCTCAGCATTCCGGTAGACATCTCGAGGGGCCAGATATCAGAGCAAATGAAAAGGTCGTTCAAAACATTATCATCTCATGGTAACGTTAGCTGTGTGTTCTGGTAAAATATGGCGCCCAATCGGCGGGCTTCGTCAAAGACAACACAAACACAGAGAGAGTCAACTGGAACTCGTGCACAGGAAACGTTTGTAGTTCTGTGTTCTTTCATAGTACACGTCTGCGCATGTCAGGATGCATAAAACGTCACTTCATAATAAATAATCATTATTAGGACTTTCTCCCCATATAGAAATATTCATTAAAATAGCACAAACTGCCACGGAGTCTAATTATTAATGTTCAGTCCAGATCTTGCAAATTTGTCTGGTTTCCCCGATTTACCATATTCAATTTAAAAAATCTTACCCCACAGATGACAAATAGGCCTAATAAGGGTTTTATTTTTATTTTTTTTCCTGACCTCATACCTTTATTTTGATATAGTGTGTTTAAGTGAAGTTGAGGGCTTGTAATTTGTAGAAAAATACATTTTGATGGAATTGACTATTATTACTTTCCATCTTAGTGGCGAACAGGTAAAATTGCTCGTATGATATTGTGTTGGTGTCAGCTGACTTCCCACTAGGTGGAGTCAGATAGCGTTAATCGCACGGGCTTTCTTCTAATCTGAAACCTCCAGTCGCCATCATATAAACTTCATTTGTCCTGTTCCAGAAAGATTATGGCACCTGGACAGAAATAGCCCGCACAGTAGGGTAAACTCACACTGTACATATTATTTAGAATTAAGTCTTACATCCTGTTGTATCTTGTGAAAGTCAGGGGTAGGTAATGAGTGTTTGATAAGTATGTAACATAATGACACAATCTCTAAATAATTATTACTGGTTCACATATGTATGGAATAATTAAACCTTTCTCTCAACAGCAAGGCGAGGATATGCCATTTAGTTTAAAAATCCTTCTGAGGAAGAAATTGTCCCACGTAGTCATGGTGTGTTAAATCAAAAGTTTTTGCTTGAAATAAACTACAGTAAGCGTAACGATTACATTTTAGACGAGATTTAAATCTATCACAATGAAATTTGGATTAACAGCAGTAAGTGGAGGGAGCATGTGCCTGCCGTTAGCACCGTCTCCTCATTTCAAGATGTCTTGGTTGATATCCAGTCTTTATGTGTGGAGTTTTCATGTAAGTTTCTGTCTACAGTCCAAATGCATACACTGGATTGGAAACTTGTCCATGGGTGAATATGTTTGACAAGCTGCATTTGTTAAGAAAATGAAGGAATTAAACAATACATAACTCATGAGTAACATATGTGAAAATTGGCCATGGCCTCCCCTATTCTGATTTAACAATTAGGTGCACTGTAAATTCACACAGTAAGTATATTGCAAGAATTTTGTTGTCATGGTATGTTTTTTTTTCATCAGAGACATGGCAATATGTTCTATTCAAAATAACAGAAAAGTACTATTCTAAAAACTTCTGTAGTTGTCGGCTGGTCATTTTTAGGAAATGACTACACTGCAGGCTCTAAGTCATGGCTTACCCACCCTTCGCTATACCACTATGTACACTCAGCCAGCTAGGTATGCTGTTTTGGAGGAAGTGGTAAAGCAGAGTCCCAGACTGAGAGGTAGAAGAATCACAGAGATCTCACTCTGCCCCTATTTTCAGGTAACAAAGTGTGTTGAATTGGAGTTACTTCTCCATCTTATGGCATTACTGGACAAGTTGCAAGATGTATGGCCAACGTCTTACACACAAATAGAAAGCAGTGTCAGTGTACAGAGTTGTGCAGTTTTATTCGTTTTATTAACAGACACTTATGTAGAAGATTGAGATGATGATGAAGATGAAGATGAAGATTTTTTTTTAGTAGTTTTGTTTATCTTACAAATACACAGGCTTTGATATTGTGATCCTTTGTGCCATAAACCAATTCAGATGTCAAAAAAAGTGTTAGCCCGTAAATGGGACATCAGACTATACCATCATAAAACCACAATTAAAGAAAAGCAGCACAATTCACCAGACATCTGTTGATGTTACAGGGTTGAATGGATGCAAATATGTCCATCAACCCATTTTCTTTACTAGCTTATATGTGCAGGTACTTCACAAGTGACCACTTCCCATTTAAAATGTTTAGGATGGGATTAGACCCACCACTGCCCTAAAACACTTAACAGTGATTTATGGCATCCCAGAACCAACACTTGCTTTCAAAACCAAATAGGCTACAGCTGAAGTCACCTCCACTTATTTTATCCCCAGTTCACACCATTATGCAGTAATTTCCAAATTTGCTCTTTGATTTCTGCAAGATAAGCCAATAAGATGGTCGACAGGGCTGAGTGTGAATGGTGTGCTTAGTAGATCAGAATGTGAATTGTGTTGAGTGAAAATTATGAATTTGGTTCATTTGAAGTGTTCCATATGGATTTGTTGACATGGCAACAGCAATGCAACCTGAAATTTACTGCATGGAAGTTGCACCATGTAAAGCCAGCCAAAGAAATCTGAATCACAAATCAGTCCGCCCACCATATCATGACTCCTGTCCTCAATCATAAGCTAGGTATTAATTCCCACAAGTCACACGTGGGAATTAATATAATTTTGGACCCCAGACAGTATCCCTCCTCCAAAACCATGCTACTAGCGACCAATGTTATCAGCTATCAACACTCACCCATAAGCTATCAAGCTAACCTATCATCATTCTGAAGAATCAATTTACCGACAAGTGACACACCTTCCCAAATATAGACGATCTCTGTATCCAAACTTCCATGGTCCAAGCAGCGTCTGGCGGTGACGTCATCTTCTGGGCGGGGAAAACATTCCATCCGCTGTCTACTTGTCCCTACGTGGAGGAGGCAGGACTCCTGACTGGACGCTGTCTGGAATTTCAGGCGCCCCGAAAGTGAGTAGCAATTTCCTGGCAAGTTCTTGACTAAGAAGTAGAGACAAACAGTCTTAGTTCGTTTCAGTGTTTTTTTTTATCAATACAACCTCCAGGTTCTAATCTGTCTTATCTGTGGAAGTCGTTATTTTCTGTGTGGACAGATAGGTTTGCCAGGGTGCACAGGAGTAGTTTCCTGCCTATAAAACTTGCATGTCTGTTGCTAGCCGGCTAGCTTTAGCTACACCTTCACTGTAGCCTATTCATCTGTTCTGCTCACGATGCCAGGCAGCTCGTAGAAATATTGGGATAGAGCAATCGGACTCCTGCAGTTTTTGGTCATATAACTTTCGGCAGAAGTAAAGTTCCAAGCAAAGACCTAAGGTAACCAATATTTTAACATAATTATTAATTTACATTTTTTTATGGCTTGGGTAAAATCTTTCAAAGAGAAGGTACATGACTCTCAGTGATCTTATGAATGCCATTGACATTACATCTTTGTGAACAAGTCCCAATGAAAGATGGGAACTAGGGAGACTTAACTAGGTCTGCTCCTTTACCACACCGGCGTACACCGGTGGCACGCGCATAGGCAGAGCGTGCACAACATTTTAAAACCAGGCATAAATGAGCTATATGAACGAACACACACACACACACACGGAGAGAGGGAGCAAGTTAAGGACCCTTGATGCCACTCCACACTACAAACATGGATAGGTCTATTCAAGTGGACTTTTTTATGCAGGGTGTGGGTGTGCGTAACCTCAGTGCTGTTGCCCTTTTCTTGTCAGTCATTAAGGTCGTAGTTCTTAATCATAGTGACATATCTGCCACATTTTTTATGTTGACACTTTTTGTGTTCCCAGTAACTTTTTGACCAATGTTGAACCCTCTTTTCAATAGAAGCGCTCCTCCCTGCCAATTGTTGCAGTTCTACAGAAAACTCCTTGAAGTATTTCTTGTTAATAAAAGGCTATTTCACCCACTATACATCAACTTGTTCTTGACAGATTTGTTTGCCATTGGTCTTTATTTTATCTGATATCATAAGGGGTTGTGATCATTTTAATAGCCCTTTTAGTTTCTTTGTGTCATTCAGTGTAGGTGTTAAGCAGCACTTGTCAGCATCTCTTGTTGATGGTCATTGATTATTTGTCAGCAATGACTGAAAGGTGTTGAACAACAGAGCTATATGAGGCTGTCAAATTACAGCCAATTGTAACTTGCTGGGTTTTATGGTTTAGTTTATGAGGTGTGATACATGTGTTATCTATGCAACCGCTCATCACTTCTCCTGTTCCTTCCGTCATTACTATTGATTTCTGATAACACTGTTTAGCAGGCTCTTGCTGTCTTTCTTGGAAAAGTTTTGGTTTGCTTGTATAATAATTGCAGAGGTGGAGGGGCAGTCCTTCCATTCAAATGGTTTAACAGCTGTTCAGTTGTTTAAAGACATGAGCGTGTTTTAGATTTGTTTTCAGTCAGGACAGTTAAGGTCGTGCTCTTCTTCATATCAGCGGTGAAGTGTCATCCCCAGCGGGGAAAGAGAAATGCTCAGATTCATTCATACTTTCCCTGCGTTTCATGTGTGCAAATTGCTTATGCATGTGTGGTGTGTGTGCACAGTGGTTTTCAGTAGTTGAGGAATGATCTGTGCGTTCGCAGATTTGATTTTACAGTTTTTAAACGCAGCCACTGGATTTCTGATGTTATCTCTTTGAAGAGGAACCAGACATTCAAGTAGGAAGTGGGAGTGCGCATAATGTTGGTCGCCACCCTTGCACACACCTTCGCGCCCCGTGCGAGTGAACAAGTTGCCCCACTTTGTGCTCGGTCAGGATTTTAAACAGGTGTCTTCAGCTGCTCCTCAATGCAGAGAAAGTGATCAGGCTGTGTTTACAAGCGGCGTGCCTGTTAATTCATGTCATTTGATTTTACTTATGTTCTTGCCAGTTTTATTCTTCAGTGGCCCTCTTTTCAATGGACGATGGTTGTACTCATCTTAATAACTCTTTTTTTTCACTGTCAATGTGTTTCTTTGTTTTGAAAAGTGCTATTCTTTTTAATATTTATTACTCTGACAAGGATAAGCTTGAGTGGAAAGCACAATGGTCAGGTTGTGTGCTACATTTTATTGTATTACTAATAATGTGAAACTTAATTGATCCACATGATAGAAAAAAAAACGAGGGAGACTGGCTTCCAAAGAGCCCTGACTACAGTCACAAAAAAATGAAAGACACTGTCAACAAATCAACAAAAAGCAGCAGTGATGAACATCATGATTACCTGCATGATGATGTATAGCCTTTACTTTTTCATCACTGCCTTTCATGAGCTCTTTTTTTTTTTGGTTTTGTTTGTTTGTTTTTGGTGTTGTAAAAGTGAGAATAAATAGCTCATTTTGCATAAGGTGCTTCCGGTCTCTTTGGGGTCATGTGCAGCCACAGAGCAGCACCTCTGGAGCTGGTAGGGATTCGGTGTCTCATTCAAAGACCGTTAGCGGGGTGAATGTTTGCCAACAATGCGGAGCGTGATCTGCCTCCGCACTTAACTCCTTATTGTACTTTACAGCGTTTATAAGCTGAGGCTTAAGTGCTCGTGTTGTCAGATCTCTGAGTAATAGTGAACCGTTGTAGGTGTGGCCGCGTAGTTGCAGCAGAAACAATCTAGCCCAACTTTTTTTTTTCCCCTGCAGGATCTCAGTAACCTGTCTAATGACATTCCCTTGCAATTGATTTTTATTAAGGATAACTGTGTTAACACCTTTACTTTCATCTCAGACACTGCAGCCTTGCACACTGCTGGTAAAGACTAGTTCACTTGTTCGGCCGAGTTATAAAGTGTAGCAGTCCAGGTTCCTTTTAATGTTTGAATATTTCCAAGATAAGCCGCCATATAGCCTGGCTTTTGTGTGTACTTTTATAATAACCGTCAGCACAAGCGAGGGCGTTGTGCTGCCAGCTGCGGGCGATGTATTTCGAGTTGTGTAAACTGAACTTGTTTGTCGTCGTCACCCTCCGCTCACCTGTCAGCATGGTGGTGCTCGTCTCACCCACGCAGCCCGAGAAGGAAATGAAGGCCTGGTGTGACGGAGCGCCGTCTCTTTGTGAGCCAGTTCGCCTCACATCTGCATGTGATTGTGACAAGGGCTGAAAATGTCCATGCGCTCGCAGACTATGTTGGGTGTGTGCTTGACCACACTTGGGAAGGGTGCCCAGTCTATTTGTGTGCCTCACATTTCCCATGTCGCTGTGTGGATGAAACACTGGCAGGGCGGGGTCTGCACATTTTACTCTGCCATCTGGGAACAGCCCTCCTCTTTAAATTGACTGAAAGATCCATCAAAGGCGATTGTGAATGGTGTTGACGTGCTGTTTTTGGCTCCGCAATTAAAGCCGGTGCTTAAATTCTTGTGTATGTGGAACTTGGATTTCTTGTTTTCACTTGATATCGCACCATATGGAGCTTTTTCATCTTGGTTGTTTTAAGTTCTTCGTGAATTTAGTTTAGCTGAAAAACAAACCAAAAAAAAAAAGTGATACATATTTTTTCTGGATAGTTTAGTCTAACCAAAAGCCAAAAGCATGCTCGCTTCCTTCTGATCCGCCGTGCTCCCTGTATTGCAGCTAAGAATTGCCTTTGTATTGACATTTCAATAATGCAGTGAACTCTGTCAGAGGTGTTTGTCAGGCTTCCAGGCAAACGTGAGCCACTCCATTTGAGAGGTTGCCGTTGCATGGAGTTGAACAGTGCGGGAGTTTTTTCTGCTCTCCAGTCAGACAGTCCAGCTGTCAGAGACACCAACTGTCTTTGGAGCCTGACACTCAGGACTCGTTTTCTGCTGTTACAGAGGATTTATTGCCTCGGTTTGCGATGGCGATTACAAGCCCTCTTTTCTTCTGTACCACCAATGATACCCCTCACATTTGTTGTTGCCATCTGTGCCCTGCGTTCCACGTCCTTTAACCCCTCGCCTGCTCCCCACTCTCCCTCCCTGCCGAGGGTGTGACAGAGGGTTGGCAGAATGAGGTAATGTTTGCAGGCCTTTATTGTAGCTGGGCCGACTTCAGCAGTCTCATTTCACATCCTTGTGGAGGAAAGTTAAATATAGCAACTCTCGCATCGTCATTTTCCTAATCGTTAAGTCAGGAGTTTCGTTTGCCCTGATTTAGTAATACCCCGTAGAAGAAAAACACTCTGTCCTCTCTCCTTCATTGAGTGACGTGTAAAAAAACAACCTCTGTTTTCGAGTTGTTTCTGACTGCATTGACAAATTTGGTCTTGTTATACCTACGATTCATTGTCCGCTGCATTTGGCTTTCAGCCTTGTTAATACAAACATGATGTCATTGGACTGGCCTTGTCAGGTTTATTTTCATCACCTTATAATATCATAGCTTATTTTGGGGGGGTTGTAAAAATAACATTGTATGAACTGAGTCATGTCTTCGTCCCCTGTTGAATCATCGTTCCTGAACACAATCAATAGTTTCATTCATGGACGAGGTTGCACAGTTTCCCCACTTTTGTCCATTGTTTGTCTGCGTGAATGTGAGCCTGTGATGCTGCTGCGGTTAGAGAAAGGCTACATCCCCAAATTCCCCCGGATCAATCTACCAATTCAGTTATAAATTCCTTTTAAAAGGGTAAAATTTGATGATTATGTTTTCAGTAACTGTATTTTCTCTAATCTTGAATGATAAAACCTGGATGGATTATGACCTCTGATCCATTCTGTAACTGCATCACATTTTAATATTGCTATAGGGAAGGCTGACTTAGCCTCGCCTAGCTACTCTGGGACTGACGTGTGAAAACTAAGGATGTGTACTCCAAATCAGGAGATCAGGACTCTTTTGTCTTGAAAAGCTGTGCTCCTTGTTATTTAGTTTCCTGAATCCTATTGTGTGAAAACCTGTGCCAGAGAGGAATGCTATCATTCCAGTTTCGCCTCGGACTGCGAGTGAGAGCGAGGCAGCGCAGCCTCATCACCTCTGTTAGAAGTGAACCGCACTCTGCTCGGGCCTTGTGCATTCCTCCACCACCAGAGCATGGGAAGGAGGCGCTTCGAGGAATTCCTTATTTTTTTAAGTGACATTCAGATGGTTCCTTTGCCTGAGAGCGGTTTATGAACGAGGACGTTTCCTTGTGAAGAAAAACTGTCAGATTGAGCCCTGCAGACTGTGTCCTTGCTCTTTAACTTAAGTATTTATACGTCTAGATGAGTCTGTCTGGGTGATGAAAACACTTTTCACTACTCAAATGTAAAAACACAAAACCCAGACTGTCTCAAATGGTGTCCACTTAAGTTCTATAGTCATCATGCTCTTTGAATATTATATAACAGAGGTCACACAAATATTCCTGCTGTTTTGTAGTCACATAATATGAAATAAATTTCCATGTTTTTAGTAGCTTAATTCCTAGATCACCAAAATTAAAGTTATACCACTGTCTGTTCCAGTCCAATATTTTGATTGGCTGAGAGGCGTTCTGAGGAGTGCCAGTGTTTCCTGGTACTGACACATGTACCACTCTGTTTACCTTCGGTATCTGTAACTAGGCTGATACAGAGTAACAACTGACTTATCAGACTGTAGCAGCTGATGCAATGTATCAGCTGCTGGTTCACCAAACTAACAGCTGCAATGAATTGAAATGGGTTTGTTAGGTCAATACAACCAATAATAAGAATTGCATGGGTCAGGTTATGATCAGAATGCTCTGATTGTAATAATAAAAAGTTTGTAAAGTTTAAAAGCACTTTACAAAGATGAGAAGACAAAAATAAGATTACATAGAATCAGTAATAAGTAAGGACAGAATTAGGAATTAAGAATTTTTGTGGAAAGTGATTTTAAAATACTGCACTGACTAAACTCTTGTAAAGGGGCTGCATATGAGACTGTGAAAAAGTTAAGACCATACACTGATCATTTAAGAGAGAAATGAGTGGAAAAGAGAAGAAAAAAGATTTTTAGAGCATTTGGCCTGAGTGGAGAGCAGAGGATGTAATTCAGTGGGGGGACAGTGAGATGAGGTATTTCTTGAAAAGATGACAGAAGACGGGGAGTGACCCCACTTTTAGGACCGGAGAGGGAGGCTCATCCCAGCATTGAAGAGGATGGGGGAAAAAAAAAAAAAAGTTGAGACTGTGACAAGCCATGACCGGGGGAAGGGAGAGCCAAGCAGCCTTTAGCCTTCAGTGGCAGAAGGCAGATCACAGGCGGGTGTGGAGGGCAGGACCTGGGGTGCAGGTCCCCTCTCAGCCTTGGGAATTAGATACACAAGAGCTGTTTACACTGGAGGAGGAGGCAGGCAGCTGCAGTTGTCTTCCTCCTCCCCCGGTCATTTTAAAAACTCTTCCTGAAACGGTTTATTGCAGAAAGTGATGTTTGATTATCTCTACTAATCACAGTAAGTCTCATATGTGCAGCAGGTTAATCAGGGCTTGGACTGGTTGTGCCAGCTGTCTGTAATTACTTATTAGTCCCATTTTAACAGGTAAACCAAAGAGTTACATGCAAGGCCTGTTTGAAACCACTGCTGCACCTGCTGGAGTATATAACAAAACACAATACCCAATAATACATTGTCCCGTCCTTCTTTACAC
>OMLF01024411.1:8728-20957 GCA_900302615.1 Holocentrus rufus
TGAATGCAATCTCATGACTGACAATATTATACACACACACAAATATGTATGTAAATCACATGATAAGGATGTGCACATAAGACATTTAAATGAAGTATTTATCCAGAGTGACAATGTTTAGGCATTACGGTTTTGAAGGTAAAATACATAAAATTGCTGAGGATTAACTGAAGTGAGGACCCTTTGGACTCAAAATGTAGAATAAGCATGTCATTTATCAGTCAGAGGGTTACATGCATTTTAAAAGTTTAATTTTAGCTGGACTACAATAATAAATCGACTTTTTCAAACATCATGTAAAGACATTTTAGTCCGACTGAAATCACAATGTATCACGCTGCACACATGATACATTGTGTAAATAACACAGCTTCGGAGTCGCTGTAAGGTTTATTCTTTCACTTTGACGGAGCTAGGCTAATGACTCCTATAGACTTCAAGTCTTTATGCTAAGCTAACATGAAATGCTAACCCTCGGAACCAAACCAGTGGACGTACAGCGGTGAAAATGGTATCCAACATCTTGTCTCAGTGTGCGTATTTTGCCCAAAACGTTGGAGCATTCCTTTAAGTGTCAAACCGGTCACACGGTGTAAATGGTTTGTGCTTTAACCCCTGACCATAAACATTCTCTTAATATGTTTTATGTACAGAATGACATTGTACCTGGCGGTGTTTATGATCTTGAGTGCAGCGGATTTGTACTGTTGTGTGAGGGTCCACAGATCCAGAGGCTGCTCCACGATGCTGCTGTTTTCAAACAGGGGAAGACCCACTTTAGAATAACAGCTGCCATGTACGCCCCTCTTCAACCTAGAGCGCGAGGATAATAAAGCACAATTACATACATGACATAACATAAATTGCACGTGTCTGCGCTTCAGTCAAGTGAGGACCAGGTTTAGAGTCGGCTGGCAGGTGGAGGGAGACACCAAGTTCAACCCTGTCATCCCCTACGCCACATTAACTGCTGCAGTCTGTGTGTTGTTACTTCAATATATTTGAGCAGGTGAGCGCTTGTCAGTTTCCAATTAGCGCAACCAGTTCTGTAAAAATATCTGTTTTTATGATACTGGCACACACCTGAATACCTGTGCAGCCATGGCACAGGGAATGCAGTGGGGCAGGTCGTACCCAGGCACATCAGTACAGCCCATGTCATTACTGTAAGGAACTCCTAGGTAGTAGTCGAAACCTGCAGAGGGGACAAAGACAGGGGCCAAATATTTCTGGTTTGTCTCTCAGCAGCTCTCTATCCTGCCATCGATCACACACCCACACACAAACCACAACACCAGTTAAATGTCATAATTACACCATGAGCCACAACCTGCCCACTGGACAACAGCCCACTTTAGATCATTCCTTTTTTCTTTCTTTTAATCTCTCTCCGTCTCACACCCGGACAAACATAATTATAGCCACTCCTTTTTCACTGCTGTCCAGTGAAAACTTCGCAGTAACTACGAAAAAAAAACGTCTTGGTTATAGCTTGGCCCTTGTGCATATTTATAGTTTGTGTTTCATAGACCTAAAGATTGTAAAACTTTATGGACCCCATAGACGAGCAGTTAAATCCTCAAATTAAGTCAAAACATGACAATCGCCAAAACTGGAAATACAAGGTTTTCACCGACGGAGGCGATATGTTGACACTCCTATGTGTTCGTACTTCCTGAGCTCTGCTGAATCTGGTTTACACCGGTTGCAACCCACAGGTGGGAATGTCTGTCCAACTCTGAAGTGAACCAGGAGGTAAAAAAGTTTGATCGTCCTGTGAGTCTCGTTTGAACCCCACGTGCACAGCTTCATGTCCTCGGGCAGAATACACTCGCACAAGTCGTGAACGCCCTAAAATTTCACATATTTGACATATTTTTAAATTTTTTTTACCATAATTAACACATCTCACATTGTTTTTGTGTCTCAGTAAGCCCTATGGCTATTCTGTACACAGTTTACACATTTATATTCACACATTTCTCAATATTCATGTATTTATTCTTATTCATTTGCTTCTTTTCTCTGATGTAGCCTATTTGTTCTTGCTGCGGGTATCATTAAACCTTTACCTAAGGTCATTTAATCTATTCTTATGTCTGACACAGTATTTTTAATTCTTTTTCATTATTGGTGGGTTTTTTTCTGACAAGGATGTTTATGAATCATTTTGTAACTTCTGTTTGATAAGAGATATATAAAATATGTTTTTTATTATGGTATTAGCATCTTTTGCAAGCACAGATCCAAAACTTAAATCAACAGTTATTTTCACTGTTTTATTAAATCTGTGCGAGGGAACATTTCATGTCAGTAGTTCAAAGTGGCAGCGGGAAGTCGCTGTTTGAAGCTTTTGAATTTCAATACCCAGAAATCATGTGCGATGACGTGAGTAAGCTGCACAGCGCTGTTTCGTGTTTACCAACCCAGCTGGTCTGTGATGCTTTACACCGAAGGATGCCAAAAGGGACAAGAGAGGCAGGATCTAATGTTAGGGAGCCTAGTGTTTCTCTGGACGGGGCGCGTACTTCCTGCTGGGTAGGAGACAGTTTGTATTTCACTGTTAGGATGTGATACGTAACACCAAACCTCACACAGATCAGTGAGAAAATCCAGCCCCATCTGAGCCTGGTCCGTCAGGTTTTTGGGTATAAACGTCAAGCTGTCCCGCTCACCTCTGTTCGTTGGGCTGTACGGTCCGTTGTGCCCGAGGTGCCATTTCCCTATCATGGCGGTGTAATATCCCGCCCTCTGCAGCAGCTGGGGCAAGGTTACTTCAGACAGAGGCAGGCCCGCCACCGAGCCCACAGCGAAGTTGTGGGTCACCCCGTTCCTCAGGCCGTACCGGCCCGTCAGGATGGCGGCACGGGACGGGGAGCAGGTGGAGGCCGGGGAGTGGAAGTCTGTCAATCTGGAAAAAATAGGGATTTTTTTTAAGCGGAAATGCTCTCTACCAAACAAACTATGACAATGTAAAACATAATCCCACTCTGTTAAATAAATAGCTTGAAGCAGACTAGGCTTGGACCTTAAAGGGGAACTACCTAGAAATAGCACTCTTTTGTCTCAACTCAAAAAACATAAAATAAGCAAGAAAACTGGTTGTCAGCCTGACTCACTGATAAATTATGTGCTTACTCAGCATTTTTTGTCAGTTGAGTCAAAATGGTCCTTACTTCAATCGACCCTCAATTTTGCGTAATGCACCTTTAACTATAAACCTTGAGTATATATGATGTCACAGGGGTTAGATGATATTTTAAATCAGATTATGATACGACGTGAAATTTACTTCAGATCTGTGATAATGCTAACAAACGAACGATCCGTTGTACCTCATTCCTTGCTCAGCCATCAGGTCGAGGTGAGGCGTGTTGTTTGCTCTCTCTCCAGGCTGGTTTGCTGCCAGGTCGCCCCAACCTATATCGTCTGCCAGTATGATAATGAAATTGGGTCTCTTACGGGGCTGTTCAAGCCCGGCCCCATGCCGGCTCACCGTGTGGAGCAGCAGCCCACAGAGCAGCGTCCCGGACAGGAGCAGCAGGCTAAAACCCGCCGTCATTTTATGTCGAAACCTGCATGTAGAAACAACATTCATCTACTGAAGTTCTCACTGAAGATCTGCTTTAGAGTTAAGATCATAATGAATAAGACTAAGGCATAATTCCTTATCTCTTGAGAAATCTGAGACCAATGCATCCAGCATCTAATCTGCTCTTTATTTTAAATCACTGAGGTTAAAAAAAAGATTATTAATTAAAATGATGATTAATCCTCTGAATTTGGGATCATTAGGATAGTGTATGAATTAGACTGTAGTCACACATTTGCACATACACACACTAATACTGTGGGGTGTTCATGACGAGAGCATTGTGAGTGATGCAAATATAACAGACTATGAGGTAAATGCTGGACTTTTGGAAACACAGTGAGGTTGTGTGGTTGCAAATCATGTGGCTGAATAAGCTGCTGAATACTGGAGAAATATATTCTAAGTTTTATGCTTTTTGGGAGCTGTAAATAAACAAGGGGGATGTGAAACTACCATGCCACGTGCTTGCTGGTCCCATGAACTTCAGGGGAGTTTTGGCTGACAGGGAGGTGAAAACAAATGACTGTTGCTTTAAAGGCACGAGAGAAATATGCAGTGTGTGAAAGGCTGGACAGGATCTATAATTGATTGTGACTGTCAGGGCTGGCGGCTGATAAGTGAGCAGGGTCTACCATGCAGGCAGCTACCATGCTCTGCATCGCTGCACCCAATGCTGGTGTAATGTACTTATTCAAGCTCCTATCACACGTGCAGAACAATTCGCATATACACACACGGGGCAAACCTGCTCTGACACACACAAAACACACCCAAACAGAGAGTAAACGTGCAGCACTGACACACACACACATTGCACAACAGTCCCATACTAGACCCTCTCACATCTCTGCGCCCCTGAGCTAGAAGGTGTAGGGATGTTTGCAGACTGTCACAGACCTCTTCGTAACCCGACCCTCTGACCCTGTGCGCCCTGGCTATGCTATGCGCGTGCGCGTAGGCATGAGTAAAAACAGTATAGGGCTGTACGGTTGAGCCATTCAGTCGTACGGCGCGGCGCAAACCGGATTACGGGAGGATAGTAAAGAAAATTAAGGATTATTTTTCTCTGAGTCTGTACACACAGGTGAGAGACAGACTACGGAACACTCCACAACTGTTTAGTTATAGGATAAAAGCTGTTTTTCTGTGACCATGCGGCATGTTTTAGTAAAATTATTGGTGAAATCAAACGTTTTTTAATTTGATAACCCACCCATTCAATGTTTATTTTTAGATAAGGTGTGTACAGTTGCACAAAGAGTACTTACACAATCTTTATAGTATGTAAACTCTAGTCAAAGTCACATTGACCACCGACCACATGAGCCGCTGCTTCATGGGGAACTTGCATCAGCCGGAGAGAATCCACAAATCAGTGTTTCCTTTTGACCATTCATTTCAACCGGCCTCTGTTTAAAAACGCCTTATATCTTCCAGCGGACTCCGTAAATGCCGCGTAGGACACATGCCAGCTGGCTCTCAAAGACCACTCTTGTGTATGAGGTGGAAAAAATAAAAAAGGGATCTGAGCCGGTTACAAGGCAGGCAGTGTTTAACTACTCGCCAACAGGGCAACTGCTCAGTACAGACAGAGGCTTGACTCTGCAGACAACGTGCTTCACAGACAATGGACATATGCGGAGTTTAATGTGAAGGACCGCCAGAAAGATACGCGTCCGAAACGACACGCAGCTCGACGGGCTTTTTGTTTATGAGCCTTGTCTGAAAATAGATTTGTTGTTGGCTTTTACGGAACTAGGTTACATGTGCAGAGGTACAACAGTGGGAAATTATGATCAAAACAACGCATACATCATGTCTTGGTGGACAGTGGAAACTATTGTGCACCTTAACATTTGATATCTGACAAATGTAAATTATACTCCCATTTGCCTTCATGGCAGTTCTGCCATGTAGTGACCACAGTGCCTTACTTTCTTCTTATATGTAGTGTAGTCTTTGGCTCTTGTGTGTCGAATTCTCTCTTCCATTCCTTCTTATTTTTTATAAAATAAACAATAAAGTCCATGATCTGTGTATGCCAAGTGAACTGTTAATGTGCTGGAAATGTGACTTTTTTTTTTTTTTTTTTTTTTATAATCTTTTAAGGTATTTTGATTGTATTTGCTATAGTACAAAAATATATTTTTGTTTTAACTTTATGTAGCCGACAGGCCCTGTATTTATTGAGTTGGTGTATTGAACATGTGGCATAGTTATTATTCACTGTTGTGTCGGTTTTTGTCACTGACACCTCTTGTGTTAGGAGATAGTTTGGGTTTGGTGTGCCTATCATCCTGTTATTTATTTATTCAGTATATAAGATCACACAGTATTATGCACCCTAGTCTGCTCTGGAGCTGCAGGTTTTTACTTAATCCGCAGTCTTGACACAAACATACTTACACAGTATGTGTTTTTAGAAGCAACACTTGGGGCATTTTGCTGATCTTGAGACAAAACAATATATATAAAGTTGTATAGGTTTATCACATAAGAATACTCTACTATCACAAGAGGTAAAAGTACTATGAAGTACAATCAAGTCACTGTTCAGCACTCTCCTTTTGTTTTTGGTCTGGGCTTAGTGTGTATGATGTGTGCAGTCAGCAGTTGAAAGAGGAGGGTTTACATCATGCTTATTCAAATACCAGAGCAGCTTATGAGAGCCACCCTCTATTATGAAATTTGACCAAAAACAGGTTTTTAAATCCCGAGAATTTGGGAGTCAAATCAAACAATGCACTGGAGTTTTCAATGATGAATGGTTTAAATATTACTGCATGTAAGGGAGGACGGGGTAGGTGGAGAGACAGTGGCTTGAGTATGTTAAAATCAGCAACGCCTTGTTTTTAAGAAATCCTAATTTGTGTGATCTTAGATTTAGGAATGATGATTCGTTTGCATGAATCTGTGAGAGGAAAGACCATAGAAAAGTTGTAGCCAGGTACAAAATGTGGTTTTGCTCTAAATATTATCATGGTAAAGGTGTCATGAGTCTTGTATCTAAATGGAAGTAGATGTTTGATGCTTTATTATATATATTAAGTTGAGGCTGTTAAATGATAGTATGTACAAGATGAGGCCATAAACTCAGCATGCCTGTGGACTGGGGTTGCACACTGTGTTGAGAGTTGTGTTAAGCAAAGATGTGCATCGTTGTTTTGAAATATAAGACAAGAGGACAAAAATAATGTTATGTAACTCTTTGCACCAACAGGACTCAGCTAAACCCCTACTAATGCTCAGTTAATCGGTAAATTCTGCCCAAAGGTCAACTTTAATGGGTTGTACTTCTAAAACTGTTAGAAGCAGAAAGTTTCATTTCCATGAAAACCCAACAATATTAGGTAAACATGGCAGCTGTTGCTCAAAACTACTTATTTTGCCATAGCTGCAAAACAAAGTGGCTCATTTTACCCCTCTCTCCCCTCTTTGTTGTCGTATCAATTCATGAACAGGCCAGGACGTTTGGACAGATCTAGGGGCTGAACAATCGACTCAAAAAACAATTTGGTTAAAAGATAACCTGCTAAAGAAGGGGATAAAAAGGGAGTGAAATCATATCAATAAAATTGTGATCGATGAGCCAGCAGATGTTCAGACTGATTTTTTTCCCAGCTGAACAAAACCACTACAGCCGCAGGTTTACCTCTGCAAACTAAAAGTATCCTGAGTGAAAGGAGGGGCGACTCGAAAAGTCGATGCACAAAGTGAGTCAAGTACAGATAACAGATGTCGATGCTGGATTGCTTGCAGCCTTCGTTTCTTCCTCCTTTTTCTTTGTTTCATTGTTGTAGCGCGACTTTCTTTCCGTGCACGAGAACAAACGAATTCGCAACATTGCAGTTATCTATGAGCGCGGGCGCGTAGTTCTTTCTTACAGCTGCTAAGATATCTGTTTCCCTTTCGAGGTATGTTTGTTATAAAAGAACAATCTGTGTTTGAGATGTAGGCTACTCACTGCGGACACAGGCAGGCGCAAACTGACGCTGCTAACGTACGCGTTCACGTTTCCTACGCGCGTCCACGTGCACAAACTTTGCTTTAATAGATTCAGTGTTTCTCGACTGGACTCACAGCTTTATCGCTCCCCTTTGACTTTCATGGGCCTAGTTAACATCACAGTCCAACAGCCTAAGTCAATAATATATTTTCAAGCTCACACACCATTAAGCCAGCTTCAGTCTCATCCCTCTCTTTCCTGACTCTCACCCTCAGCCATGGCAGTGTGTGCGTCCAGAGTTGGGAGCATCTTGGGGGCCAATGTGTACCCAGAGGCCCCAGATGGAGGCTGGGGGTGGGTGGTGGCTGTGGCCTTCTTCCTAGTGGAGGTTTTCACCTACGGCACCATCAAGAGCTTCGGCATCTTCCTCCAGGATCTGATAGAGGAGTTTGGGGAGACCAACAGCCGAGTCTCCTGGATCATTTCCATCTGCGTCTTCGTCATGACCTTCACTGGTGAGTGAAAGCTGTGGATGCAAAACCTAGAGAGCAAAACAGAGACACAGGCAACACAGGAAACAGAAACTGAATATAAAAAACATAAAAAGCCTTGGGTGCCGTGAAGTCTACATTTAACAACCGTTTCCTCCCCACCGGTCCTCAGCTCCTCTCTCCTCTGTGATGACCAACCGGTTTGGATTCCAACCTGTGGTTATGATTGGAGGATTACTCATCACCACAGGAACCATCACCACATCCTTTACCAACTCCATCAACCAAATGTACATCACCACTGGAATAGTTGCAGGTACTGGATTGCTTTTCTCTCTCCCTCTGTCCCTTATAAAATGATGCTCTTTGCCAATTTGTCTGGATGAGTAACAGCTGTAAAACGTCCCGCTGTGTGTCTGCTTTCCTCTGTGCAGGTCTTGGCTACTGTTTGACCTTCCTGCCCACTGTGACCATCCTGTCTCATTACTTTAACCGTCGAAGGCCCCTGGTCACAGCTATTGCCTCCACTGGAGAGTCCTTCAGCATGTTTGCCCTGGCACCCGGTGAGTAGATGAGTTATTTTGTGCACATGGGGGACACATTTGCATGTAATGAAAGCTTCACGTTTATAGGGTTGAGGGACGAGGAGTTGCATTGACTGATGTGTTTATCAAGTCCAGTATCAGTATTTTTGTATTGAAGCTGCTGATAGATATTGAGTGTTGAAAACCAATAATTAAAGTCAAATATTTACAGGAATTCAGTGTTTCCACCCAGAATTTTTATATTTTTGGCAAAAAAACATGATGACATGACTGATAGCTGATATCCTACAAAAGGCCAATATATCACTCCGACCATGCACACCTCAAACACAGTATTTCCCGTCTTAATTTTATCAATGAACCCTCATTCAGTCTTCTTGCCTCCCAGCCTTTGCTGCATTGAGGGACAACATTGGCTGGCGGCACACCATGGCGGTGATCGGAGCTTTGCAGGGCACCATCATCATCTGTGGAGCTCTGCTTCGGCCGATCATCATCAAGCCCAGAGCAGCCCAGGAGACAGAGACTGACAGATTGTCCCCAAAGGAGCTGGAGGCCCGCAGAACACAGGAAAAGCTGGATGGGACAGACTCTGTTACAAAGGAGAGTTTGTGCACTGAGAAGATCTACAGTCTGGACAATGAGCTAACCAGTGATTCTCTGGCCTCTGGAGACTCTGGTGTCCAATCTTTGAAGGACACAGCTGAAAGCGGCCAAGAGAAGAGGACTTTGCTGAATAAGGAAGAAAAGTTAGAAACTGTACAGAACAGTCTGGAAGACAGAAAAGCAGAGAGAAAGGAACCTGAAAGGGAGGAAAAAAAGGACGGAGACGCAGAGAAAGGAGAAGAAATAGAAAGACGAGATGAAGCTGCATCCACAAAGACTCAGAAACTTCTAGACTTCTCCATCCTCAGAGAGCGAAGCTTCATCTTCTACTCTCTCTTTGGACTCTTCGCCACACTCGGCTTCTTCGCCCCTCACCTCTACGTCATTAACCTGAGCATGAGTCAAGGTGTGGAGCATAACCGCGCCACCTACATGCTCTCCACCATGGCTGTGGCTGAAATCTTGGGCCGCTTCTCCATCGGCTGGGTCATGACCAGGGAGAAGTTGAGGAACAGGAAGCTCCAAGTGCTTCTGGCTTGTGTCATTTTGATGACTCTGGTCCTCGTGGCCTTCACAATAGTTTGGGAGTTCTACGGCCTGGCTGTGTGCTGTGCCTTGTACGGGTTCTTCATGGGAACCATCGCCTGCACACACATCCCCTTGCTGGCTGAGGAGGATGTGGTCGGCATAGAGAGGATGTCCTCTGCTGCTGGGGTCTATGTGTTCATACAAAGCTTTGCCGGGCTGGCTGGCCCCCCACTGGGAGGTAAGAGTGATGTCACATGGTCACACTTGTTGCTTCAGTTTAACTTTTGTCAACTGTCCACACCAGGATGCATAAAGTTGCACTTCTGAACGCAACGGATTTTGCAATGCAACGCAAACAAATTTTCAAAACCAGGCGTAGAAATGGTCATGATTGTATTGTGCTCTGAATTCCATGTCGTTGTGTATTTAAGCAGTGCAAATAACTGGACAGGGAGTGTGGTAAAAAAGCATTGCAGACGCAGATGTAAAAGTTCCAGCCACAGGGAATGCATAAAGACAAGGTGTGTATGGATTTTGTAGCCTCAGAACCTTGTGCATGTGGTGAACCAGGATATTTTTTCTCACCACAGCTCAGCATGTGAAGCTTTTCTGAGCACGATGCCAAATTACAGCAAACACTGATAATGGAGAATAGTCAACACTGCTTTTGATTAATAATGTTAGGTCTGCATACAAAAGCTTTTTGCTGCTACATTGTACAACCTTTACAGAACATTGGCAAAAACCCCATTTAACTTATTGGCTTCGATTAAAAAAGAAAGAATGTCAGCTCTGAGTAAGTTCAGTTTTTAAGCCAAAACCATCACACAAACTAAACTGTGGCTTAAAAATGGAGGTACAAGCCAAACCAAGTGTGGAAGTATATCAGTCTAATCTTGAAAAATTTGATCTTTAGAATCACATCTCAACTTAGGGCTGGACGGTATGTTGATGTTCACTCGATATCGTAATATGAAAGTAGATGTAGTGTGGGACACTGGATATCCTGAACAGTATTATATGGTATAAGTGTCGTCTTTTCCTGGTTTTGAAGGCTGAAATAAAGCGAAGGGATGCAATTTTCTGGACTGACTGTTCTAGCAGATTTTTTATTTTCCTCTCCCTGCTTGGTCATCATATCCACATTACTAATGATTTATCAAAAATCTCATGAAACCACCAGTGGTCATTCCTACAATATAATCACAGTATTGAAACTGAAGTCATTTGTTTTTGTCCATATCATCTAGAGCTATCTCAGATATCACATTGAACTACCAGGTGTAACTATAGTCAGTGATGAGTTATCACATTTGATAAGGCTCAGATCTCAGATGCAGCAGTATGCTCATTCTCACATTGCACTCTGTTCTCCCTCCAGGTTTTCTGGTGGACGTCACACAGAACTACGGCTCAGCCTTTTACTCCTGTGCAGTCGGCATGGCTCTGGGCAGCCTGTTCCTGGGTTTGGTAAAATCTGCTAAGAGAGGATTACCCTGCAGGACGAGGGATCCGAAAAGCTCAGAGTCCGCCCGTGCAAGGAAAGGGGACTCTGCAGAACAGAGTGGAGATCATAAACAGGACAAAAGAGGGGACAGTCCTCCGGATTGCTTGGATGTAGACGTTCAGTCAGACCAAAACCAGACAAAGACCATGGGAAACGGCCAGCTAGTTACCAGCTCGGCTTGAGGTGAAAATTAAGCCTTTAAGGGTAACAAAAGTATCAAGTCTTATAGGGTATAAAGGCTGCTGCTGACAGAGAGCGTTTAAACAAGATGGACAGGTACAGAAAAACTGATATCGATGATTTAAGACCTCCACTGGACATCTGAGAAGAATCGAGAGCTTTAAGATCACAGTGTGGACTAAACAACTGTACCTTGCACACCCACTGTACCATATTGTGTTTTTTAGATTATATAGCCTTAAAATCAAAAAGCACATGCTGTTCAATACCAGCTGAAATCAGCTGAACACTTGATGTTGGGTAAGATGGTGTCAAATGTGGCTGGGAGTTGTGGTCCATGGTGTTGTTTAGGAGGAGGTGCCTTCGTTTTATTCCTAGAGGAGACGCAACACAGAAACTTGATGAAGTCACTCTCTGCTGATTGTCAAAACCATGACAATAATCAGACAAACTGTTTAGTTGGTGTAGCTGTGTAACAAGAGATTGCACTGATTCTCTAACATGAAATCTAATGGAAGAGAGAATATACACTACGTAACACTCAGGAGATAGTGTGTGTGTCTGTGTGTGTGTGTGTGATCAAAAGTGTTTTTTATTTAACTGTCATTAAGTTAACATTGCACTGTGTCCAATGTATGATTTGTAATTTTACAGTCACAAAAAATATTTTTGTAATGAAAAACGTGTTGAATCACAATAAAGCAATAAAATGCTGTGAACCTCAGACTTACATTCAACTGTTTGCGTTTATAAAATTCAACCTGAATCAGCCTGTTCAAACTGTATTTCTATTTATCACATCAAAACATGATAAATGTAATACTCCACCTT
>OMLF01024411.1:20977-44500 GCA_900302615.1 Holocentrus rufus
TTTATGTAAAATAGAAATAATATAAATATTATTAGTTATTATATATTATTAGTTATTTGGATATATAAATATAAATAATTACCAAGTCTCCACATCCTGACATATTACTTTAGCTATTCAACACATTCTGCCCTGAGTTCATTTTGGAAATGAGCTGTAACATCAGAGGGCAAGGATTCAATCCTGAGTGTTTGGGGACAGAAAGCAGGGCCAAGTGAGAACAACTCACTAGTCTTTGTTATCATTAGAGGACTTTCTGTAGTTCCTCAAACCAGCGAAAAGCTCTACAGTCAAACAGCAGCAGATGAAAAAATGCATGACATGAGAGGCGAGTTCAGAGCAAACTGATTTGCGACATTTTCCTCCTTAATGTCCGGCTCGTGTCCAGACTTATCGGCAGTGACTACAGTTTATCATCCTGCAGTGTGTCCAGGCACCTGTGCAGCCACAGTCTGGGTGTATCAAAGGCCTGAAGCAGTTTGGGGAAGTGAGGTGCAGCCAGAGAGGCAGAAGAGGATGTTTCACTCCGACCCTCCTCCATCCAGTGCAGCAAAGCCTGGTGGAAAAGGACAGACAGACAGTGGAATGCAACAAAAAAGCTGAATGTATCTGACTGTGTTGATGCATTTGATGAAACAAATCTGGTAAGCCTGGATCAAAATAAATAGTGGAGAGGTTATATACTGCAAAAACTCTCCATCTAAACAAGTCATTTAGTGACTAGTCTTAAAATCTTGTTTTTCTTAAAGAAATCTGCCAGTGGGATTCATCATCCGACTTGTCTCCAACATAGTTCCACATGTTTGAGGAAATTTCTGGGAAGTATAAATATGTTGAAACAAGGCAGAATAAGGCAGATCAGCCCACTGGTGTCAAGAAAATGACACTTGATTCAAGATAATTCTGGAAACAAGTGGGTTCATCTCATCCCACAGGACCACAGGATTTTCCACTTGATTTTAAGGGAAACAAGATTTTAAAACTAAAACCACACGACTTGTTAAGATGGGAATCAGTTGCTCAAATTTTGCTTTATTTGTTACACTGAAGAGCAGCTCCTGCTGATGAGGTATAATCTAGAAGTTTCTTCGCCCCTCTCTGGACTACATTCTTAACTTTAGATTGAAGTTTGACTGAAGTCTCGTGTCTCAGAGGAAGCATAATGTTTCCTCAGCGGCCGACCAAGTGACATCATGTGGTCACATATTGCGACAGGGGAACAAATCAGATGCTGGCCAGTAAACCTTGAGTGAGGGATGGCATCTTATGTACAGAACAAATAGTTTATTGGCTCACTGGTGTTGAAACAGATTGTAATTATTAAGGTTAAAATTTTAACTGCCCTTGTGAAACAGTCTGATTCGGTGTGTGTAACGTGCCTTTCAGTATCTACCAGCTCAGCACACTCAGGTTAAAATTCATGCTGCTTTGAACTCAGGCAGCTCCACCAGCCTAGAATGTTCTCAGTGTTACGGGTGCATGGATGTCGCTGGAAAGTGGGCTGAAATAATCTGGATTTTCTTTGAGACGCTAAGGCTGAACTCTGGCACTGGCATGGCACCAAGTGTGTAAGAGAAAGACTGAAATGGACCAAAGTTGATGTTGTGGTCAAAACCTCTTTTGGTCCTAAGTGACCTCGTGCCGGTCATGATCATTATTAAAATCATCCATTTGGTCGACAAAAAGTCCTTTTTTTATACCTTATATCTGTCAGCTATTTTGAAGAAGACAGAGGACTGCAGCTTGCGGAGGCAGATGGGACAGAGGAACAGGGGCCGGCGGTCCGACTCCTCTAGGTGGTTGGAGCCCTGCATGACACAGCTCACCCACTGGCAGTGCTGTATGCCGAACATGTGGCAGATCTCATGGGTCATTGTCTGGAAAAAAAAAATCAAAACTAAACTAAAGATCATGCACAGAAGTTCATGTATTTGTTCAGCCATATACAGTGAAAGAAGGGAGGGGAGGTCTTTTCATAAGACCGCTTAAAAGTTTACAGCACCATAAGAGGATAAGTGGAAGATCATGTTTGTAAGTAACCTTGCAGGACCGGAGCAGCAGAGTGCTGGTGATGGGGGGGGTGTAGTAGCCTTCGAACACAGAATAGTCCCCACGTTTTGGCTGAAGCCGTTTCTTCAGCCTCCCGGCGTAATTTCTGCTGTAGAAGTTGTCATCATACCTGGCGAAGCTGAAAACGCCCATTCCTGGATGAGCAAATGTCAAACAAAGACGAGAGAAGAAGTAACAACAACTCTTCTTATGCTGGGCTGGACTGCATTTGGATTTAGCACCATCTACTGGCAAATCAGCCATATTACATCATGAGGGACGACTATATTAAGGCATATTAACAGTAGATTCAGCTTATGTTAAGAAGCAGTGGAGTATTATTAACTGTTTTCGCTCCTGAGTATCAAAACACACTATACTTTATATGCTGTAGGCTCACCCTTCGTGAGTGAAGCCTGTCCAAAGACAAAGTTCCAGGAGTCTTTGGGGTAGAGGTCGATCATTGTGATTCCAACAACACAAAAAGCATCTTTTGGCTTCTTTTTCTCCAGAAATCGCAGCAGATCACCTAAATTTTGAGAGAAAACAACAATGCCTGAGCACTATCATGGACATTCCAGTTAAAATAAATGCTTTTCTTCCTCATATTCACCACATTTTTACATGAAAAATAACCCAAAAACAAACAAACAAAAAAAGACATGAGTTCAGCAAAGAAATCCGTGGCCTACCGGTGAGGATCTGAAGGTTGTGCGAGTTGCTGTTAACTCTGTAAGAACATTCTGTTTCTGCCACAGTGACCGGCGGCAGCAGCTTGACGGCCAGGCCATGGAAGAAGGCCTGACAGTATTCTCTGAGCCACTCCACATACTGGTCTGTCTGGGCCTTCGCCTCCCCAAAGGAACCTAACACAAAAGAGAAGGAACAGGGCTGCTGCACATAAAGGCTTGATAATCACGTGACAAGCTAGCAGCTGGATAGCATGCATGCAAAGTCCTAAATACAGTTAGGATGTGGTTTCTTGCATGCATGCCTCCCATTTTTTCAGCTGTGGTGGGTTGTCGGCGCCTGTCAAGCTGAAGACAGAACAGTCTTCAGATTTCAAAATGGCTGGTTTTGTCCACCAGACGCAGCAGAGTTTTCGCCTGGTATCCAGTTCACATGTTGGAGATCTTACTAGCTGTCATAGCATCATCTGTGTGTGAGCTGGTTACCACTGAGTGTGTGTTTGTGAGATAGACAAAGACTAGACAGTAGGATTTGACCAATATGGGTTTTTGTAGGTTGATGACAATAGTTTTGTATTGAAGATGCTGAAAGCCAATGTTTTGTTCTGATATTCAGTTTGACCTTTTCCGCCGTAAAATTTAAAGTATAGAGTGTTTCCCCCACAATTTTATTCTTGTCAGGGTGGGAAAGCCTCTGAAAAAACATTAAGACCATCATGGGATACTAAAAGTCTGAATTCCACACTAATGAGCTGGAGCAGTTTATTGAAATTATTGTGAATTAAATAAACAAATGCACTGCTGCTTTTTAGGTGCTCAAGAGCTATGCATGATGTGAGCGCTTTAGACCGTGAATGTTCACATGTTCAATCTCAACGCCATCAAGCATCACATTGAGGCTAATCCTGATTCCTGCGCATACATCCTCACAGAGTCCACCAACACTGACAAATATTGTAACCCTACCAGACACAGACATGCTCACCTATGGGTTGAATATAAATGGTGTTGTGGCATGTGGTTGGGACCTGGCGGTAAGGGGCGAGGTAGAAGCTCCGAAAGTCCTGGGGCTCCTCAGGGTGAGAAGGGATCCAGTCTGAGTCAGAGTGCACTGTGACGGGCTGGAACAGGGAGCCCGGCGCTGCTAGACGGAGCCCGTCCTCCAGAAAACGCCTTTCTTTTTTGGTGTACTTTCTGTAATGTTCAGCCACGTCTGGACGGTTGGAGATCAAAGCTGCATGCAGCGTCTCCACAGAGTGCTGGATCACCTTCATCTGATGGAGAGGCAAAACGCTGACATAGTCACAATTATCAAAGTGAAATTGTACCATGGCCTGGCTAACATGCAGAGATCAATTTTTTGTGTCCTCACTGCACCAGTTTGGGCATGGTGACCCAAAAGACATGACAACCTTATGACAAACAATTACAATGTGCCAATGAAGTTGAAATTTGATCCTTATAGTCTGACATGTATTCTGAGTACATGTAAATATATATCAGAGAGATCAGATGAGATGACACTTTATGGAGCAACCAAACATCAACAGCAAAGAAAAACATAAAGCAGAATAAAGAAAAGGGGGTTATACAAAAACAGGCAACGCAATGTAGAATTTTGACACTGTGTGTTAGACAGAAATGTATGAGGAAAAGTATGAGGATTACAGCAATTTACAGAGAAATGAAACAAGGGCAAATGAACATATTCTATGTGATAATATCAGAAAATGTGAAATATGTACAGTAGATAGATAGACACATGCAGTATCCAACAAACAGAAGCCATATTCTCATGAGAATATGAAGGAAATTGTGAAATTGCTGAGGCATAATTATATACAAGAATGCGCAGAGGGTCTACAAAGTATCACATGCACAGAGAGTGTTGAAGCATTTAGACATGCATTGTATAAAAAGAAACAAGAAATGTACAACTTATGGGCTTGATTCTCTGTATGGATGCAGAGTAAATACATGTGCAGATTTGGATATGGGAGAGGCTGAAGATGCTCGTATCTGCATCAGCTAAGTGGTTTCTAATGTCTCTTGGGCTTTAACATAACCAAAATTTTCAGTTTTGGAAATATTCAGTTTTGTGTTGATAATGAAGAGGGGGAAACTACTTGGTGGCTAAGGCCTACGCAGCAGCAGCAGCGTTGCTTCTCTTATTCAGTAAAGGGAAAACTATTATCGAGAATCAATATCAAAAACTTTACCTGAACCAAGTTTGATCATCCAGACCACAAAATTAAGTATCGTTGCCCCTTTACTGCGACAACGCTGTTATGGACTTGCAGTGGGTTTGTCAGGTTGTGTTGACATGGGAAGGCAAGTGGGTGGAGCCTAGTCTCCTGCTTCCGCCTTGTCGCTGCGTCATTTGACGTCATGTAAACACAACCAGCTGCGGGTAGCAGAGAGCGGATCGGAGTTGTTCAGTCAGCTTTGACGCTTAAATAGTTTGTTTTAGCATTTTCCTTTCGTGACCGTGGCCAGTTCAACAACATCTCTGATCGGTTAACGTTTATCTCATATTTGTTTTACTTCTCATCTTGTTTTAGAGTGCTGTCAAATACGGGCAACAGTTAAGGCAAGTGTAAGGAATACGAAAGCGGAAGAACCTGTCGTTAGCATAGCAGCTGTGAGTCGTATAGTAGCGGCTAGCAAATTAGCTTGTTGCCTTTGCTGTCATGGCTTAAGTTCCTCGGCATTTCATTGCGTAACTAAAAGCTCGCTGGTTTTCTGACGTCCAGCATCCGTTTCTGAAGCCGTCGAGACGGAGGCAGAGGCGGCTCGTACTTTCACGATTGACAGCCCGTGAAGTGCCGTGAGGATTTTTGCTTTCTAACGGTGACAAGGGTGTGCTTCAACAAGCTGGAGTTGAGTCACCACAGCCTGGGCTTCCTGATAAGATGAGTGTGAGCTTGCCATACTGACTCTTCTGCAGTATGGTCGTGGGGCTGTAATTTAACTGGATTTGATATTTGCCTGGATTTTTGCCATATTTCCCCCCAGTGGGATAGCCCAGCCCCGCTTTCAACAGGGAGTGTCACCCAATCTCCTGCCAGAAATGCTGACCGACAACAGGTAAGGCGACAATCCGTTGAGAAATGTCGTGGTTATGAATTTGTTGTTTGTTAAACGATTGCTCGCGAAAATCTGCAGCCGGTGAAATGGAGGTGGGTTAATCAATGAGTTTTCTTTACAGGAGCAGCACGTGTTTGATCATATAACTGCCAGAGGGTGTTTCTATTTTTGGTTCCTCTTCATGACAGGTTCTCTGTCCAAATCTACTGTTCTCCTCCCAGTCTCTCCCCCCCTCCCCGCAACGTCTGGTGTCTATTGCTTCGATTTTCCTCTACACTCACAATCTCTCTCTCTCTCACTCTCCCTCTCTCTCTCTCTTTATCTCCTTCCATTCCCCTACTCAGGAAGCGGCGCCGTAGCTGTGACAGTGAGGAGGACACACAGCAGAATCCTCAGGCTAAGAGATCAGGGGGGGTCCACGGTCTGCTGGTGTCTGATTTGGGACGGGATGTCTGGGATTCAGAGGTGAGGCTGACTGGATCTTTGCCTTCACCTGAGTGAATCATACAGACATGATGGGTTTATCCTCATTTCACTGAGGCCTAGTTATCCTTTTGTATAAGGAAGGCATTTTTGGCAGAGTACGCCAAGGTTCCTGCCAACCCCAATGGCATCTCATTCATTTTGCATCTCCCAATTTAGAGAGTCTAAAGCCCATCAGGAACTATAGATAGAGCAAACCGTCTAGCTGCGTGTTTATAAAATACTGGTGAGTCTATTTCGCCTTTGCAGAGCGGCATTGTGAGAGCAGCTCTGAATGTTGCATTGGGAGCTCATGCATCCCTCCCCTACAGATGGATCGTCTTAATCCAGTGCTTCGTTTCAGAGCCTGTCCGTGTGTCTCTCCCTTTATCTCTGCAGTCGTCCAGCAGCGACAGCAGTGGCGGGATCAGCAGTCCGGAGAGAGCCATGTTAGCCAGCACTAGTCTATGCACACACAGCCGGAGCAACTGCATTTCCCAGAGCTCCCTCAGCCCCCAGCCCGAAGACTCTGCCAGCTCCTCACTGCAGGGTTTCCATGGCGACGGCAGCAGTGTCTCCTATGACCGTATCAACAGAGTCCTGAGGGAGGCACACTTCAGCAGTCTGCAGACCAGAGGTCGACTGGGCTCGACATGACAGTGACCCTTGACCCCTCTCCTGACCTTGGTGTCCCTCGCCCATCAGTCCTGGCACCACTGGCACAGTGGCCCCTCCTCGAAAGCATCAAGAGGCACAATCAGAACAAGGGGGAGGGCATAATGCGTGGGGAGGTTTACAGGTTTCGGGCATGAAGGCTCATCCCCACTTCACCATGTACCGTGTGTCAAGACCATAAGCACATCCGCCTTTTCATGGCCCAACCACTGTGGTTCTCTGTGCAGTTTTGATGTGTGTGTACGTCTGTATGTGTGTGCGTGCGCGCACCCCAAGCACTTTATAAAGGGGTATCATTCTCTTTTCAATGCGTCTGTTGATGCGTGGACATTTTCATTGGTGCTAATTACAAGAAAGGTGTGTACGATCCAAAGTGCTTGCAGAACTAAATAAATAAAGCTAAGCACTTTAATCAGCAACTCCAGATTCTCTTTACTCGAGTCCAGGTGAGCCAGTCACGTTTTCGTATGCGGGAGTCGAAGTTGTCGTTTGTTTATGCATCTATCTGGTGATTCCCGTCACAAAGGATGTTGATGGAGGCTGACCTGTTCATTCCAAAGGAGTAGTGTCAAAACAATCCAGTTGAGCTACATTTCAGGCCTAACCTGTTATGTCTGACCAAAGTGGTAAAGTAAGAACAGACCTCAGCAGCTAATTTCAATATCAAATAAGCCCTGGATGTTTGGGCGTGGTGAGGCCAGTGGATTTAAGGTAATGGAACAGAGAGTCTCCCCTCACCGTTAAAATCCAATCTCAAATTAGACTCTGGCTAATTATAGAGACCTGAGAGCAAGTACTGGAATCTGTGGCTCCAGCAGTGGTATACTCAGCACAGCGCTTCTGACAATAAACAGGCCTTTAAGAACCGGCTGATTTATTTTGTAATCGTTTACATCTTAAACATTTTTACTTGTCTGTGGCCTGTGCAGTATGACCAATACACTGTGTTGCAAATCAAATAAATCAAGAGTTGTGAAAGTGATATCAGTGCTTGATCATTTTCTGTCATTTTCCATTTGACATCAGTAAATAAAGTTGGGCTTTTGAAATGTTGGAAAACAAGTGGATTTCAGTGATGTCTGCAACATGCCACCGGCAAACAGATCAACATTCATCGTTTATTAGTAGCTGGTGCTGTAAAAAAAATACAGCATGTTTTATTGTTATGCAGCAATCTTGTACTGTACATGTGCAACAGCATGGCTTGAGTTGATACTGAAATACACAGCTGTGAAGAATATATTTATTGTACGTACCAGCAGGTTGCATCACCGTTCTGGGGCATAATTTGGGCCGCATTCCACAGTGCAAAACACAATGCAACAGAAATAATGACAATTTTAATGGTGGTGCAGTGAGGACATGCCACTTTTTGTTTGGTGGCACGAGTAACAGTTGATGAAGTTTGCAGATATTTTGCACTATGCTGATTGCAGCCCAGTATTCTCTAAACATAGACATGGACACACAGGATATCTTAATACTTTCCTCCATTAGTCCCTTATACAATATTTCTCTGAGACATTTTAGGCATAGTCATGCACTCTACAACCAGCCTCACTGGTAAGTGTGAGTCAACCGGGTAAAAGATATAATAAATATTCGCAAATCAACACTCAGAATGACATTTACACCCATGTAATAGCTTAGTACCAAAAAAATAACGGAAGACATAATTCTATACTCTAGGTTTCTGAATCCGTTAGAAAAGCAATTATAGTGCAAACTACAAATCAAGGGATTTTTCCCCCCCGGAGAGGTTCAGGGTGTGCTGCTGAGGCATACGAGTTTTTTTCAGTCACTTAAAAGGAATCCTGAGATAAAGCAACTGTCAATAATAACCTGTAATTCAAGACAGTAAGACGTGAATACTTTAGAAAAATGAGACTCCCGGCCTGACAAACTGTAGTGTAAAGTACACACCTCTACTCTCCCTTGATAGATCTCACACCAGCACCCATCTATACCCGCACGGACTTGTGTGTCCATGTTTGTCTCCTGACTTTAAACCGCCTACTGGCCCTCCTGAGTCCTTCCACCGAGGCACCGTACAAACAAAACCAACAGAATTTAGAAACAACCTGAAAAGACCATCTCTATATTGCTTTAACTTTACAGATCTGCAAATACAGAGCTTGGTTTATAAACGGAACCAGATCGCTGATTTTGAAAATAAACGCGTAATGACATCATTGGCTTAATCACAACAGTTCCGGTTGTAGTGATGGTCAAAAGTTGAGAAACGAGAAGGCCGATACTGGTTGGCTGCTATTGGAGGCGACGTCACACACCGGAGGAGCGGCGTCCGCGATCTCCAACGGGGGATATGAGTCTGCTGGATTGTCGGGGTTGTCCGCAGCTCGGGCCTCCCTTGTGTCTCTTGGGCTTTCCTCCGTCATGTCCGCCTCTGATTGCGAGTCTTGTCTTTCAGCGGGAGGCCCGGGACACAGCGGCCTCCCCCTGCTCACCAGCTCCATGCCGCTGAACAGGGACAGTCTGCCTGGGCAGGCCTGGGGCTCAGAGGGCGGAGGAGAGCCCCTGTCTGCAAGAAGGTCCGGATCTTCAGCGGCAGATTCAGCCTCACTAGTCCTGACAAACTCTGCCTGGCTTTGTAGTGACTTTTCCTCAAGACCCTGTGACATTTCCTCCTCCTCCTCCTCCTCCTCCTCACTCATCAGCCCCTCTGTCGAACCAGAGTCCGGACCGGAGGGGGAAGCTGTGGGACGTAAGGGTTGGGCGGCACCTCTGGGCGAGTGGTCAGACTGGAGGTCCTTGGCCTGATGATGGTTAGTGACATCAGCAGAGTGGGTAGGAAGCAAAGGGACAGGATAGGTCGATGTCGAAGGTTGGGCAGCTGTGACCAGATGGCTGTTGGCTGCTGTGTCCTGCCTGGGAGCGTGCGGAGGTCCGCCCATCAGAGCCTCAAACTGCCGCAAGATCTGGTGGGAAGAGATAAGGAGGAAAAACACCGGTAGTATCTTCCTGCTCTGCTCTATCTTTATCAGTCTACACCCTCTAGAGGGGTTTTTATCTTCCTTTCCCTTTATTTTTGGGTAATCGTACCTTGGTGGCTTTGTTGGCTGCTGGTCCAGGAGGCCCCTCGCTCAGCTGGGCCAGCCTGCATTGGGTAGCAGCGAAGATTTGTTCCAGAGAAAGGAGGTCAGAGGTCATCAGGCAGGCTACAGCACACAGCGCCCTCTGCAGGAATGAGGAGAACAGAACATGTTTATTTTACTGCATTATCAGAAGGAAACGCGAAATATATTGAGATGCAGGCGCAGAGAACTACCACAGTTTTAGACAGAGCGACAACAAGCCCAGATCCTTATCCTGAGTAAGCAAACGCCAAATTTTAAAAGTGCTGGTCTAAAACTGTGGATGTTGTGATCTCCATACCTGAAGCTTAATGATATTCTGAATCTTCTAGCCTATTAAGATTTACCATTTGAACCGTGTTTGAAGGCTCCTGAAGTCGGCTAGACAGCAACTCCACCACCACCTCACAGTTCAGAGTGGAGCACCTGGCAACCAAGAGAGCCAGAGATCAGGCCGAGTTGTGAAAACAGTTTGCAGAGATTACATACTGCACTTAAAGGGCATGAGAATGAAGTATAAATAAAGCGTCAGGCACAGCTACTGTATCCTCAGTCTGATTTTAGATGCACTAACTCCTTGATGAAGTGCTGGCTCTCGTCCCTGGACAGGAAGACTCTGGAGCCTTCGGTCAGTTTGCTGATGAGCGCCATCTCCTGGCCGCAGTCCCCCAGCTGCATGGCTTCCACCCTGAAAGAAAGAAAGAAAGAACAGTGACATATGAAGACAGAGAAAAAGAAAAGGAAAGAGGAAGTGACAATGACAGCACCGTTTTGCCAATATTACCAAGAAAACCTGTCATACAAGAAAACTAAAAATAAAAGTGTAGAAAGAATGAGTTAAATCTGCACTAGGCAATTCTGCAGGTTGGCAGAAATAAGATTTAGGCTGATAACCGCTGAGTTTTTAAATAAAAATCTTTCCGAGTGCAACTTTATCTGGTTGGATTGGCTGCTCACCGCTCTGAGAGGTCACCGCTGCTCTCTCTGCTGGCACCTGATTGGCTCCCGGTGCCACCCGACTTGCTGCCCACGGAGGCCCTGCTGTTGGCCGCAATGTCCTGAGAGGAGTTGTGAGAGGAGCTGTTGCCACTGTCCATCTCCTCCCAGCCACCGCCAACCTGCCCTGGGCTCCGCTGGGTCACTGCTGTGGGGAGAACAGTCATGGAAATAATTGATATTTGATAAGGAATAATGTGAGTTAAAATGGCTTTTTTTATCTTTTGATGACATTTCTGCTTCATTATTATAGTTATACTTTAAATACTTCAAATTATTATTATAATTATTATTAACCAGGTCTGACCTTTGGGTCTGCAAGAGGGCAGGTTATAGGCACATGCTGGCACTGCCACTTCGATGGGCGTGGAGGGCGCCACCACAGCCCGGTAGTGGTTGTCATGGAGACGGATGCCCTGGTGCTCAGTTGGGGGGAGGACGGCGCTGGCCACGACCTCTGCAGCCTTCTGGATTTTGTCCAGCAGAGTGTCGCTGCCTGCTGGGACACACGAGGACAGACATGGACGGACAGAAATGGATGAAATGCTTGTGTACTGTCAGTTTATTCAGAGAGTGTGTGTGTGTGTTTGTTTCATGTAAAATGGTACAGAGGCAGGATGTGTTCCTCACTCACCTGTCCCCTGCTTCCCTGGGCTGTATCCAAAGCCCTGCATTCCTGACCTGTGGGAGGACACTGATCCCATACCTGCACAGAAGAAGAGAAAAAGCTGATGATGCTCCTTTCCTTTGCCTTCGATTTACAAAAGATGATAAGAGACCAATGCATGCAACTGACTCAAATTTGTCTCTAATTCAAACTCTCTATGTGCATTTTCATTTTCTGATACTTTGTGATAAAATCTTACTGAAATCCAACTCGACTGTATTACAAAATCAAGTTGTTTTGTATCACTCACCCAAAGTTGGAGTGGCTGGAGAACATGGAGACAGGCCAGTCTTGGTGGAAATTGTATCTGTGAAAAGCAGCCGGGCCACTTCCTGTGAAAAGAAAAGGCAAAACATGGGGGAATGTTGGCTAAGTCATGATGGATTCAGCAGCGACATGATGACAAAAGGTAATCTGAGTCTCACCTGCGCTGTATTCCTGACTTTCTGGTACAGCGCTGTGCCATGGATAGGATCAGGGGGGCCACTGTAAACTTAGGAGGGAACAAAGCACACAAAGAAAAGTGAATACCTGAGCGGCAGAGAAGACATTAAGTTGTGAGAGTTAAAAGCACAAAAGACCAATATGTCGAACCTGATGCTTGCTGGATGAAGGTGGAGTTCCTTCTGAGTTCTGTGAGGAAATGACTTGAGCCGTGACCGCAGAGGTGGACAAAGATCTTCAGCACCTGAAAGAAAAAAACAGGAGAAGCAACAGGGTGTAAAGATGCCCAAAGACAAGAGCGGAAGAAGAAAATAGCAAATTTAAGGTATTATCTAATGACAAAATGTGGTAATGCTGACAGTTAATATGCAATTTAACCACATTCAGCAGCTCATTTCGAGGTTTTAGATTGCAGACAGGTGCTATTTTACTGCTCTCCCTCCAGGTAATTACACTGCTCTCACTCTGAATAGGAATAGAGCTCTCACCTTGAGTTTGACATGACAGGACTCCACCTGCAGCCTCTCCAGGAGATACTCCAACAAACACTGACCACAACCCAATGACTCATGGGAGATTTCTGGAGTTGGTTAAGGATATGACCAACATGGAGCTCTGCAATATAATTACATGCGTCTGATCTTCCGAGTGTGTAGGACCAGAACATATCCCTTAATCAAAAGATGCACTTTTAGTGGAAGTTCAGAAATCGTTTAGATGGGTGAACACAGGTGAGGATGTCCTTATTTATCTGCTTGCTTAGAAAAAAATATTTTCCAGCATGATCATGTCACACTGATGCTGAGTTGGATGCTGGGAATGCAGTATTCAGTTCACCGAGGATAGCTGTTCAAGGTACTAAATTCTATATCAAGTCCTGGTCCAATCGATTACTTTCATTGAACAGATGCCAATAGTTGAACAGGTGCCAAGTGGACTGGACAAAACTGATTGAGATGACACATCATCCAACACTTCAGAGCTCTACAGTCCTTCTTAAACTGAAAAAGGAAGAACATCACTTAGCTTTTGATAAGTGCTGAATTGTCCAAAACTGGCAACCTATTCTAGCCCTGTCTTGGTATCTAATAATACTACATGTACAATGTGAGATCTTAAAACCATTTTCCCAGCTGTGGAAATATATTCCTCTGGGGTTACATAGGCTGGTGGCTGGATCACAACACAAACTGTCAAAGGATACTTCCGATCTCCTGGAAGAGGTAGCCAGGACAGGGCGTTTCATCATCTGCTGTCGCCTTCATCAGAGTTGGCACCTGAAGTTGGTGGAGACAATGATGGAGACAGGGAGACGTAAAATGTGACTCAGATGCCAGATGACATCAATTCAAAGGTAGCAGAGAGGGCTGGTGTGTTTGCCTGGGCAGTTTTGGCAGGTGAAGAACAGGGGAATGTCTACTTTTAGCCCAGAGAAACATGACATGCACACCACTGTATGTTTGTGCGGTTAGCTAGCAGGCTACCTAGGCTAGCAAGCTAGTGATGGCACCACAGAACTGACCAGAAACGCTATTTCGTGTTTGTGATGACTCCGTTTGATTATTGATGATATTCACAGGTAACAACAACTGTAAACGACACTTACTTTTTGAAGAAAAGCAAGTCGCTCCATAAATGTTGCCATGATTTTGCAATCCAGGCTGCAGAATACTCATCTTCCTCCTCTGGCCGCGATCGTCTATGGCAGCGATATGAAGGCGGGGCCTACCGTGACAGCTAACCAATCGTACAACACGAAGTAACCAGCCTAGATTCTATTGGCTCTCACGTTTTGCGTAAGCTTGAGCATCGGCGAATCATTTTGAGGAGGGCGGGGAATACACTTTGATTGCCGCAAATCTTAGCGAATCACATCATTGGATATTCTTTCGTCCGTTTCCTTGATTACAGGGTCAACAATATGGCGCTGCCCATGGTTTGTCAGGATGCATCGCCGACCGTTTGATATATTTCTTATTTTAAACGTTTCCCAAAGTTTGTAGAGTTAATAAACAGCGGAAAACAGAGTAATACATGTTCCGGAATTATCGTTTAAGCTCTTGTGGTTGTCGGCTGTCCTCCAAACCTGAAGGATCAGTCTTAAATCAGTGACTGTGTGTTGAGTGACCACAGCAGGACCAGCATCATGTCCGGGCCAAATGTCTGGAGTCGCAGCCGTGAAAGAATACGACGTTTCCCTGAGCTTTTTGCGCAGTGTGCGGGAGAGGTGAGGCTGACACAGGATGTGGGTTGGTTTCGTATCGGTGGTTAACTTCTTGAAGAAATAGTTTACCTCAAAAAATGAAAGTGTGGCATCTCGACACCTTCATGATAGAGGATACTTTATGTAAGTTTGTCGGGTGAGCAAAGTCAGTGCTGGCCCCTGTACTTCCATCTCAACCTTTCCTTGAAGGTGACGGGGCCATCTTTTTGATCCCGCCCCAAAAGAGGAAAATATCCATCAAATTTCTTCAAACAGACGGTGTAGCATAATCCAAGTGTTTTGTAGGCAACCCACTGCACTGTAGGTCATACCTTATCGTCCTTTATAATTCCCCTATTGTCAGTGTTGTGGTCGCGCACGCACACAGAGCTCTGGCAAAATACTCTGCGCGTGAGCATTGTCACTGAAGAAAACATGACATACTGCGGTAAATACGTTTGCATCTACAGCCCAACTATTTGACTTCAAAACACTTGCATAATGCTGCACAAGGTGTTTAAAAAAAACTAGTCATTTTGTCTCTTTGTATTTCATTTCATTCTGTTCATTCTCAGCTTTGATCGTGTTATCTCACATAGTTTGGGAAAAAGCTGAGATGGACCTGAATCAATGAATCAACATATACATAAAAAACAACAGAATACAATAGCAATATGTAGACATGAAGAAGATCAGGAAATTATTTGGTCCTTTTCTCTGCCTGATGCCTGCTGTGTGTGATTCAGGCAGCAGCATATGGGAAGTGTGTGACGGCCACGACCACAAGCCGTCAGGAGCTGACCAAGGACCTGTGTGCCAAGGAGTTCGAGGCACTGAAGACCTGCTTTGCAAATGCAGTGAGTGGCCAAGCCAGTGTTGCTCATATTGACCTCTTGAAGTGATGACAGGTGGTTATATCAAATTTGAAACAACTCTTCCCTGCTTTCTTTACAGGCCAAGAAAGCAGGAAAATGACCAGAATCCCTCCTGTGTGTTTATCTCATGTTGGGTGCCAGCTTCACCTCGCCTGCCAAAGGAATCAGCATCTAGTGCTGTGAGAGAGGACATATATTTGCAGATCTTGAGTGACTCAAGATGCTTGAAGCCAACTCTCAAAGTCTCAGTGACATTATAGCACTTTCACTGCTTTGGTTCTGTAAACAAATTGAATGTATAGTGGGTCGAATCAACTGAGACGTTTGGTGGCATAATGGAACAACGAAAGAGACAATACCTGTCATTACAGTGAATTCATATTGTCAATAGTTTCTCGTGCTATTCCTGTGTCTGAGAGTGTAAAACAGCAACAGTTATGTGATGTAAAAATGTGAATAAAATTACTGTTGAGATCACAAACTGACAACTGTGGGTGTAATCCAGAGAGCCTTGACGTTTTGTCAATATTTTATTTGTTCTTCAAAATGTTCAAAAATACAATGCACTTAGAAAATCTGTCAGAAAAATAGCCTTCTGTACAAAGCAAAGAGCCAACATCTGTTGAAGTGCTAACTGATAGAAATAGAGAAAACGAAATTTTCAAAAAAGTTGGATTGCTAAGAAACACTATAAATATGGTCAATGTTTTGGTCCATAATTCAACCACACAATTTACTTTTTTCTGACCAACTGCTGAATTGTTTCTCAGTAAACTAAGAGGCACAGTGTAAGCAGAAAGGATAACAGACTACATTTCCTTTTTGTGAAACATTACTGCTGCAGCATATGGATTCAAAGGCACTGACAAAGAAAAGTTAAGAGGAGATACTGAAATGCAAAAATGAGACTAAGGTCAAAGGACTAGGATAGTGGATCCAGATCATCTGGACCAAGCTGCATCATAGTCCACAGTTTACAAAACAATATTACACAACAGTACCTCGCAGCTTCGGCAAAGAGAGTCCTTTCAAAAATTACTTTCATTTGAAAGATGAAGAAATACACCTGGACTCAATACTGTGAAATGGACTGAAGCTACATTGAGTCCATAAAAGTCCTTATCAAACATTTCAGAGAGATTTACAGTATTTACACATCAAATTAACACAGACACACAAACTGACCAATAATGATCAAGTTACAACAGGGAGGGAAAAAAAGAAAGCACAGATAATAAACCTACAGAAAGACAGACTGCACATCAGTGGAGGATAAAGGAATTAAACTGACTGATACACAGCCACTGGACTTTTGTTCTTTCAAACGGTCTTTGCATAGATTTATATACATTTCAGCAAAACTTTCACACAAAATAAGAATAAGTTAATATTTACATAAAATAGCTCTTCAATAAAGACTTTGGGTAATATCCAGCATGATACACAATATTGAATGTTGAACTATATTTGCCAAGCTGTTACAATCCTCTTGAACCACCGAAGGAGCGCTCAGTAAAGCAGCTTTTGGTTTGTTAGCAAAAGCAACAGAATGACTGAACGTTAAATTTATTCCCTGCAGACATTTCGTATCTTACTCAGCCAATCCCCCGGATATGACAGGGTGAGTAAGATCTAAAAATGTTCCTGTTTGTCCACACATCTCTGAAGGCAAATGAAACATTAAGGATCACAGGTCCACAGTATGAGGAGTGTGTGTTTACAGTTTGCGTAGGATTTGCTAGCAAGTTGTGTGGTGAATGCGTTACGCCTCTGCCTCAGCCTCGGAGGCCTGTTTAATCTGCCTTGAGTGCACCATCGCGCCCGCCAGTAACTGCCCCTCCAGGGCCGCGTGCAAGTCTGAGCCCCCCAGCTCTAGGAGGGGCTCCAGCCTGCCCATCCCCCTGGACACCCCAACCTCTCCGGGCCCCAGCGCCCTGCGCCTCCGCCTCAGATCTGTGTCTCCCTGGTCCCTGGCCTTCTCCTGGGACCCCTGGGGCTGGCCCTCGCCTTTGATGGCCCCGTCTCCCGGCTCCTCTCCGGGGTCGTTCTTTGCGGCGGCGTCCTCTTTGAGGTCTCGTCCTCCTTTCTTCAAAGGTTCGCCGCCGTCGTCTCTCCCAGCTCCCTGTGCGTTTTTGGCCTCTATGGCTCGCTCCAGCTGGGCCAGTTTCTCCCTCGTCTCCTCCAGCACCTTCTCTTCCTTCGCCCTCTGGATTATTTCGTTGTCTATTCTCTCTAGCTCCTGCTGGACTTTCTCCGCTGCTTTCTCTATCTCAGGGATCTCATTGGCTGCTCTGTCCTGTGGTAGTTTCTTTTTTTCTGCTCTCTCTTTCTCCAGCTCTTCTCTGGCCAGTTTCTCCCTCCTCTCCCTATCCAGACGCTCCTTCTCCACTCTTGCCTGCACCTCTTTCTGTATCCTCTCCTTCTCTGCTTTCTCCACAGATTCCTTTTCTTTATCTACATGTTTCTCCTCCTCTTTAGGCAGGGCTACCTGCTCGTTTTGAGGTACAGGCTGGTCATCTGGTCCTCTCGGTCGCAGTGGTACTCCCCTGGCCCCCAGCTCTCTCTCTTTATGGGACTCGACTGCAGGCACCACTGCTCCCCCTGCCACTGCGACTGGATTCATGTGGTTGTCTTCCTTGTTTGCCACGTGAATCGCTACTTTAGGGGCCCTGAGCTCACCACTCTTACCCCCCACCTGAGCATCATTCTGTGGCACAACGTGAGGCTGAGCTCCTCCGGCCTGCGGAGCTCCAACTGGGTCCCTGTGCTGTTTGGGTTCTGAGGCCACACCGGGGTCTTTGGGCTTCAGCGCTCCACCCTCCATCACCTCAGCGTGTTCCTGGACGCCTTTGTCTCCATCACCTTCAAGAGCTCCCCCTTTGAGTGATAAAAACTTCATCACAATCATCCTTTTTTTTTTTTATAAATGAATCTTTAATTGGACACAACAATATATTAGATGTGTGCTCTGTCTCTCTACTGTGGTGCTCATTTCTGCAAAAATGATGTGAACATGCAGGGTCGGGCATTGATGGAACTGGAATTGGAGAAATTGGTTCCAACATTGCAAGAACCGACCGTATAGGAACACAATTCATTTCATTTCTCCATAGTTGTATCGTTAGTTTCAGCCCTTCTGTGTGGCATTCAACAGTGTAGACGGACAGGAAAGATGGGGGAGAGAGAGGAGATGACATGTAAAGGGTGCGGGTCGGAATCGAACCCCCGCCACCGTGGTAACAATACATGGCATGCACTGTACACGGTGAACCACCAGAGCGCGAACCATCCACGCACAATGGATGAAAGTGAAACACGTGACATACAGTAGGTGTTTGAGTGCAAAGCTGCACAATGTGGTGAACAGGAATTGGGCATGCAGTGCTCTTCTCATTATTTTCTGAAGAGCTTGCTCCATTTTGGGAATAAAGGGAATCGTTAAGTAATTTAGTCGATAGAAGGAAAATGTTAAGGCTTAGTCGTCAATAAAATCTTAATACCTAACTCCTATACGCACCGGCAGGCTGTTTCTGGTGGATCTCCTTGTGTTGCTCCTCTATAACAGCCAGTAGTTTCTCCTGCTGGTCCAGAAGTCTCTTCTGTTGCTCCTGCTGCTGTTTGATCACCTGCAGCAGCACCGCATGGTCCAGCTGGCCCTCTGCAGAGACAGAGACACAAGGCAAAAACTTACCAAATGCACACATGAGAAACACAGACAGGTCCTGCAACAGCCAACCTGCCTCTGAGAACTTTGTATTAGCTGGATTAGCAGAGCAAAATGTGAGAGAATCTCTAAGAAACTTATTAGGGTAAGGTGGAGCCAGTCACTAGGCTAGCTGAGAGGGGAGGGGTATTACATAATGCAGCTTTACAAGACAGATTAAGACAAAAATACTTTTCAGAGATTCAGTTTTAACTGTCATGATTCCACTTAATATTGTCTTTCTAATAAACTAAGAATGGGCAACAAGAGCTGTGCACACACAAGAACTATGTTAGAGGGGGAAGGAGATGAGTGAATTGTTGGGAGTGAGATAATTAGATATATGGTGGCAAATTACTCTAATCTTTATCTCTAAAACTAATATATTACTGGCCTGCTGAGTGTGAATTAAAGAAAGTTAGAGAGACAGAACGAGGCAAAGAGGAAAAGAAGCGAGAGGGAATTCATACCTGCAACCAGCTTTTTTATCACTGTGATAGGAGTCCGGCAGAGAAACAAGAAAAAAGTGGGTAAAGAAGAACAGGGAGAGAGAGACAGAGAGAGAGAGAGAGAGAGGCAAAAGTAAACAACAGAAAGAGAAAGTCAGCAAAGGCAAAAAAAAGACTGCCAAGTGTATCAAGCCAAGTCAAGAAGCAAGAGAAAGAAATCTACAGTGCATTCAGAAAGTATTCAGACCCCCTTCACTTTTTTTCACTTTTGTTATGTTGCAGCCTGATGCTACAATCGTTTATATTCATGTCTTCTCATTAATCTACACTCAGTAACCCATAATGACAAAGTGAAAACAGAATTTTAGAATTTTTTGTAAATTTCTTAAAAAACTTGACATAAGTATTCAGACTCTTTACTCAGTACTTAGTTGAAGCACCTTTGGCAGCAGGTACAGCCTTGAGTCTTTTTGGGTATGATGCAACAAGCTCTGCACACCTGGATTGGGGGATTTTCTGCCATTCTTTGCAAATCCTCTCAAGCTCAGTCAGGTTGGATGGGGACCGTCGGTGGACGGTCATTTTCAGGTCTCTCCAGAGCTGTTCAATAGGGTTCAAGTCAGGGCTCTGGCTGGGCCACTCTGGGACATTCACAGAGTTGTCCCATGATGCTGCCACCACCATGCTTCACTGTTGGGATGGTATTGGGCAGGTGATGAGCGGTTCCTGGTTTCCTCCAGACATAATGTTTAGAATCGAAGCCAAACAGTTCAACCTTGTTTCTCACAGTCAGCGAGTCCTTCAGATACTTTTTTGCAAACTCCAAACGGGCTTTCATGTGTTTTGCACTGAGGAGAGGCTTCCGTCTCGCCACTCTGCCATGAAGCCCAGATCAGTGGGGGGCTGCAGTGATGGTTGTCCTTCTGGAACTTTGTCCCATCTCCACACAGGATCTCTGGAGCTCAGTCAGAGACCATCGGGTTCTTGGTCACCTCTCTTATTGAGGCCCTTATCACCTGATTGCTCAGTTTGGCTGGACAGCCAGCTCTTGGAAGAGTCCTGGTTGTGCCAAATTTCTTCCATTTGAGAATTATGGAGGTCACTGTGCTCTTGGGAACCTTCAGTGCAGCAGAATTTTTTTTGAAGCCTTCCCCAGATCTGCAACAGTCCTGTCTCTGAGCTCTGCAGGCAGTTCATTTGACCTCATGACAGCTGTGAGGCCTTCTATTGAGAGTTGTGTGCCCTTCCAAATCATGTCCAATCAATTTATTTACCACAGGTGGACTCAAGTCAAGGTGTAGAGACATCTCAGCAAGGATCAAGAGAAATGAGAGACACCTGAGCTAAATTTCAAGTGTTGCTGCAAAGTTCTTCCTTTTTAATAAATGTGCAAAAATTTCTAAAATTCTGTTTTCACTTTCTCATTATGGGGTACCAAGTGTAAATTAATGAGAGAAAAAAAATAATTTAAACGATTGTAGCATCAGGCTGCAACATAACAAAAGTGAAAAAAGTGAAGTGAAAACTGAATACTTTCTGAATGCACTGTATCTGAATATCCCTCCATTTGTACCATCAAACATAGGTAAAGTTTTGGCACAATAAGCGACAACATATCACGAGATAAAAGATAAGCAAAGACAGACAAGGAAAGAGAGACAGACAGGAGTATAAAATATCAGGCCACAGTAAAACCCGTCTGTGTCCGTGTCATTTACATGTAGGTGGAGAGAACAAAAGAAACAGAATATTATGTTTTTCCAGTCGGGAAATGTGGGTGTGGACAGAGAACAATGAAGTGGTGTTTTGCACCTGATTGTTGAAGAGGATGTTGTGTTTCACATGCTATAAAAATAAAAGATGGATGCAAAGATGGCTGCATTGTATTCTGGTCTACTCAGGTTACTGTTGGTGTCTCTGAAATCTGAAATCGGTATCTCTGCCTCTTCTCCAGTGGATTTCTTGATGTATGATTGTTGAATGCAACACGGTGAGTTTATGAAGATGTGTGAAGAGGGACTGACACCAAAACCCTCTGGTCCTGCTTTCTGTTTTAGATGGTTTGCTACCAAACTCCACTACAGCTGTGACACTTATACAACATTATCTATTGGCCAACTCTCCGCATCTATGAAAAAAACAAACAAAATGCAAACACAAATTCTTTCAGGATTAATTTTTTTTCTCTGATATAATATTCAATTGGATTGAATGTCAGATTGTGGAGTTTTTCCCAGGTCTACTCCCTATGACTTAAAATGATTCTGCTCCATCCGCTCCCTTACCGTCCATCTTTTCGTCTCCTGCATCTTTGCTGTCTGCAGCTGGAGCTCCGTCTGCAGCAGGACGATGTTCTCCTTCAGCAGCTGGAGCTGAGGGATCACCAGACATCACAGGGTCAAACCTAATACAGAGTTTAGGCCCTCCACAGGACTCCTTGATTATTATTTAATTTGATTACTGTCTTTTGATTGAGCAAGTCTCCTAATTAATTATGCAGAAGTTGTGGCAAATACTCACGCTTCCCTGCAGCCTCCGGGGCTTTTCCTGCATTATCCACTGCAGCCTGATTAGCCACCACAGGTTTACCAGCAGCAAGATCTTTCACAGGATCCAGTTTCTCCACCTCTTTTACCAAAGGAACGTCCTGCTTATTGCCTGGCAGCGGCTTGTCCAGGACCTCATTGGACTCGACTTCACCTCCGCCCAAATCCACTTCCTCTTTCCTCACCACTGCCACTGCAGGCTTCTGCTTATCCTCCGTGTTCTCATCATTCTTCTCCTTTACCAACTCTTGCCCAACTCCTTTGAGCTCTTCCTTTCCTTCTTCTTCTCCCGCAGGAGGAACGGGCTGTTTCTTATCCTCCTCCAGCTCTGCATTGTTCTTTCTCGTGTCGACCTTGACCTCGTCATGAGGGATGGGTGGCTCATGGCGATGGGCCTCCCCCTCTGGCACGGCGACACCTGGGGAAACAGACCGAGATGATTTAACAGACTTGAACCACTGATTCTGAAGCTGCCCCCCATTCCATACAAGTAAGTGAAAACTTGACGTTGTTAATCAGAGAGGGAAACAAAACTGTTGCTAAGCATTAGGAGTTATAAGGCAGAAGTGGCTTCACCTCCTTGTTTTGGTCCTGTGTTTAAAATGTAGTCAATATAAGTTCTATTTAAGCTTCCATACCAGCGTCAGGGCGGTCCAGCTGCACCTCCTCCTCTTTCTTCTGCTCAGGAAGTTCCACTGGTCCTTTAATTTGGGGAGGCTCCGCCGGGTCCCTCGCCACAGGTTGACCCACATCCACAGCGGGGGGGTCAGGTTTCTCCGCATCCTTCTTTATTCCAGGATTGTCTGTACACAGGCACAAAAAGAATGACCTGTTATAACATGAATGGGTCTCATGGAGTGCTACTGTACATCTGTTACATTAAAAAGTAATATCCAATAATCAACTTATTCAGCCCGTCATTTTCTCTGTGGCCTAATACTGCTGCTGGCTTTTTACTTGCCTTTTTCACATTTTCTCTCTTATCATACACAATAACTGCTAGCCTTAAAAATAAACTGACACTCGGGCATATCAGACGATCTTCATTCTGTGATAGTCACAATCTATTCCATTCGTTTTTTGGTTCATCTTTTAAGCAGATCCACTAGATGGCAGCAAACTCTGACCTATGGCAAAATGCAGACACTCGGTGGGTACAATGAATGTGAGAGGGATGGAGGGAAACAGAGAGAGAAAAGAGACACAAATGTAGCCACTCTGTTCCCCAAATTAAAAGTCAAAACTGACAAACAGGAAACAGGTGTGGAAGTCAGCCCACATGGATTTCAGATTGAGCAAAAATGGAAAGAGAGCTTACAGTAAAATCGAAATGGGGTTAAGAGACAGGAAACCAGACAGGAAGCGAGGGAGAGAGAGAGAAAGAAAAAGATTTTGTTGGTGTCAGGAAACAGGAGTTGAGAAGAAAGAGATTAAATCAAACTGGTGGGTGAGGCTGGAGGTGAGGAACTTTGGCGTTGAGCTGTGAAGCTCCTTTTCATTTTTATCGCTCCCTCCCTCCTCTGTTTCAGCCTAAACCGGAGCACGCCAACTCTCGCGCTTCCTCTCCGCCTCATCTCCATTTG